>JARQOD010000739.1:41086-126736 GCA_033576555.1 Oophaga sylvatica
CCTGCTGTACTTATGTCACGGGTGTGTCGCCACAAAGATCGTCGCGATTGCACAGCCTTACTTCTCGCAGCTGAGTTTTTGGTGCTTGGTGTTTTTCGGCAGTGAGGGAGTTAATTCTCTCTCTCTGTGCTAGACGAGGCCCAGCCTCACCCAGCTGCAGTTAATTCTGCAGTATTGGGACTCCTTCAAATACCTGCCGGTCTGATTGGGTAGTTGTCGGTGAAAGCATTTCATACAGACCATCAGAGCGGATCGTGGTATTGAAGAGTTTGGAGCGAAGTGTACTCGGTGTGGTTTTTTCCCTTCCTCGCTTATCATTTATCTCCTTACCCGTTTGTGTTCCCTCTGTATTGTGGTGTGAGTTTTTGTATGCAAGGTGGTTTTTGGTTTTCCCCTTGTACTGTCTCGTTCGTCTAGTACTGTGTATAAGCATTTACTACCCTGTCCCCTACTGTTGTGATCGGGGTCCTTCTCAGGACTAGATTACTGAGGTTCAGGGATTCTCAGGAGGTAGGGTTACGCTGGCGGCCTGGACCTCTGTACCATTAACAGTACCTCCACGTAGAGGGATTAGTCAGGGCCCCAGCTTAGGGTCAGCATAGGACCCTGACCTCCTGTACGCAGTAACAGCGTGACATTTTCACCCACAATAGATTCTCTCCAGCCTCCATGGATCCAGTAGCCAGTCTAACTCGGCAGTTGCAGAGTTTGCCCATGGAGCCGGCGGACGTTAAGTCCAAGGTTTTGTATCCCCCGGAGCAAGCCGGACCAGAACCTAAAGTAGCTCTCCCTGACAGGTTTACTGGGGGGCGGGACAAGTTTTTTGTTTTCCGGGAGGCATGTAAGTTGTACTTTCGGCTGCGGCCACGGTCATCGGGGAGTGAAGAACAAAGGGTGGGAATTGTCATCTCGCTCCTACAAGGGGACCCACAATCATGGGCGTTCTCTCTTCCCCCGGGCTCCCCGGCTCTCCAGTCAGTGGATAGGTTTTTCGCAGCTCTGGGTCTCGTATATGATGACCCGGATCGGATCTCCCTTGCTGAATCTAAGTTACGTAGGATCCAGCAGGGAGATCGTCCGGCGGAGGAATTCTTTTCGGAGTTCCGTAGGTGGGCCAAGGACACCCAGTGGAATGACCCGGCTCTTAGGAGCCAGTTTTGTCAAGGTTTATCTGACAAATTAAAGGATGTATTGGCACAGTATGACCCTCCCGCGTCACTGGAAGCCGCTATGACCCTTGCTATTCGCATTGACAGACGGCTTCGGGAGAGGTGCGGGGTAACTCCGCCCCCTGTGATGACTCCACCTTCTACAAGGGCCCCTTATATGGAGGTTCCCTTGGTCAGTCCAGAGGAGCCTATGCAGTTAGGAGGGACATCATTTCGGGGGAGGGGACCGGCTGTGCGCCACAAGACAGGAAGGTGTTTCTTCTGCGGGAGAAAGGGACATTTTATTGGGGGGTGTCCATCCCGTCCTTTGCAGAGTAAAGGGTCGTCGGAAAACTATTGATCCCAGGTTGTGTGGTGGACGGCAATCTGGGAGTAGGTATTTCGTCCCTAGGTTCGTCTCAGTTTCTCGTACCGGTGGAGGTAGTGGTGGGTACGAGAATTGAGAGGATATCTGTTCTTCTGGATAGTGGGGCCGGGGCTAATCTAATCTGGTGGACGCTCGGTTTGCCCGGGTTCAAGGTATGCGATTGAGTGTGTTGGCTAAACCCATCCCCATATTCTCGATCGACGCCAGGCCTCTCGGTCAGGGAAGTTTTTTGCAAGCAGTGCATAACATAAATCTTCAAGTGGGGGCGATACATAAAGAACTGTTGTCTTGTTTCGTGTTGGAGGGTCTTCCCACTCCTATAGTGTTGGGCCTTCCTTGGTTAACTAAGCATAACCCGGTTATTAATTGGCAATCCAGAGAGATAAGCCAATGGAGTGAATTCTGTAATAAAAACTGCATGAATATGGTCATCGGTGCGGTCGCTCCTAGAGTCTTACCTCCATTTCTGGCAGATTTTGAGGATGTATTCTCTGAGAAAGGGTGTCAGGAACTACCTCCTCATCGCGTGTATGACTGTTCTGTAAAACTGCTCCCTGGGGCCAAGTTACCTAAATCTAGGTTGTATAACCTATCTGGTCCTGAGAGGCAGGCCATGAAGGATTATATTTCAGAGAGTTTGGCTAAGGGCATATTAGACCTTCATCTTCCCCGGTGGCCGCAGGGTTCTTCTTTGTGAAGAAGAAAGATGGAGGCCTACGCCCTTGCCTGGATTTCCGTGAACTTAATCGGATTACGGTCCGAGATCCGTATCCGCTCCCACTTATCTCCGATCTCTTCAATCAGATCGTGGGCGCTAAATGGTTCTCTAAGTTGGATCTCAGGGGGGCGTACAATCTGATTAGGATGAAGGAGGGGGATGAGTGGAAGACGGCGTTTAACACTCCGGAGGGGCATTATGAGAACCTTGTCATGCCATTCGGTCTGACTAATGCTCCGGCGGTGTTCCAACACTTTGTTAATGACATTTTTCGCCGCCTGGTGGGACAGTTTGTTGTCATATATCTGGATGATATCTTAATTTACTCGCCGGATCTGGTGTCTCATCAGGATCATGTTAGGCAGGTGTTACAGATCTTGCGGGATAATAAACTGTACGCCAAATGGGAAAAGTGTGTGTTCGCTGTACAGGAACTCCAGTTTTTAGGCTTCCTGGTGTCAGCATCCGGTTTTCGTATGGACCCTGGGAAAGTGCGGGCAGTTCTTGAGTGGGATCTGCCAGAGAATCTTAAGGCACTACAACGTTTCCTGGGGTTTGCTAATTATTACCGGAAATTTATTCGTAATTTCTCGTCCATGGTTAAACCTCTCACAGACATGACAAAAAAAGGGACGGATTTTTCTAGGTGGTCTGACAAGGCTTGTCAAGCATTCTCCTCCTTGAAAAAATGTTTTGCCTCGGCACCCATACTCATTCAACCTGATGCGTCACAGCCGTTCATTGTAGAGGTAGACGCTTCTGAGGTAGGGGTAGGAGCAGTATTATCACAAGGTTCGTCCCCTGGTAAGTGGCATCCGTGCGCTTTTTTCTCTAAAAAACTGTCGTCCGCTGAGAGGAATTACGATGTCGGCAATAGGGAACTCTTGGCCATTAAGTTAGCTTTTGAGGAGGAACGATTTTCGTCATCACTCGCTTCAGTGTGGAGAGGGGTGCTGAATAATCTGAGTACTATGGGGAACCGATACAAACGTATGGCTGATAGGAGGAGAGTGTCTGGTCCGGACCTAAGTGTGAACGATCGGGTATGGTTGTCTACCAAGAATATAAAACTTAAGGTTCCCTCCTGGAAACTGGGTCCCAGGTTCATCGGGCCGTACAGGATCAGTTCTATAATTAATCCGGTGGCATTCCGTCTTGACCTCCCCCCTACGTTTAAAATTCACAACGTGTTCCACAGATCTTTGCTTAAGAGGTATGTGGCGCCGGTGATACCATCACCTTTACCTCCTCCTCCAGTGGTGGTCAATGGTAACTTGGAGTTTCAGGTATAAAGTATAAAGTCGTCGATTCACGCTTTAATTGCCGGTCCCTTCAGTACCTGGTTCATTGGAAGGGGTATGGTCCTGAGGAGAGGATGTGGGTTCCTGCGTCGGATATTAACGCAGACCGATTAATTCGGGCCTTCCACACGACTCACCCGGATAAACCTGGCCCTGAGGGTCCGGAGGCCCCTCGTAGAAGGGGGGGTACTGTCACGGGTGTGTTGCCACGAAGATCGTCGTGATTGCACAGCCTTACTTCTCGCAGCTGAGTTTTTGGTGCTTGGTGTTTTTCGGCAGTGAGGGAGTTAATTCTCTCTCTCTGTGCTAGACGAGGCCCAGCCTCACCCAGCTGCAGTTAATTCTGCAGTATTGGGACTCCTTCAAATACCTGCCGGTCTGATTGGGTAGTTGTCGGTGAAAGCATTTCATACAGACCATCAGAGCGGATCGTGGTATTGAAGAGTTTGGAGCGAAGTGTACTCGGTGTGGTTTTTTCCCTTCCTCGCTTTATCATTTATCTCCTTACCCGTTTGTGTTCCCTCTGTTATTGTGGTGTGAGTTTTTGTATGCAAGGTGGTTTTTGGTTTTCCCCTTGTACTGTCTCGTTCGTCTAGTACTGTGTATAAGCATTTACTACCCTGTCCCCTACTGTTGTGATCGGGGTCCTTCTCAGGACTAGATTACTGAGGTTCAGGGATTCTCAGGAAGTAGGGTTATGCTGGTGGCCTGGACCTCTGTACCATTAACAGTACCTCCACGTAGAGGGATTAGTCAGGGCCCCAGCTTAGGGTCAGCATAGGACCCTGACCTCCTGTACGCAGTAACAGCGTGACAACTTATGTGTCCCTTGTCTCGCACATGTTTATTGTACTTTTCTATATTTCCCCTTTTCACATGTAAAGCGCCATGGAATAAATGGCGCTATAAAAATGTATAATAATAATAATAAACCTCTCCTGACCCCGCACATAAACTTCCCCTCATCCAGCACTATGACAACCAGCACAGCAGAGAACTGCACACACCGATGACCCTGATCATGTGACCCCTGACTCTTCCCCTCCTGTGACCTCATCACAGGTCCTGTGTGCACAGAAGAGGACAGCCTAGCAACATCATTGCTGGCTGTGAGAGGCTGAGGTGGGTCTCTCTGGGAGGGCGAGGATGGGGTGCATGTGGGGGCGTGGTGGCTTATCTCAGTACAGGAAAAATAGAGTCCCGGGCGGGACAGTGGGTGGGAGGGTCAAAATCGGGACTGTCCTGCTAGATCCGGGACAGTTGGGAGGTATGTTTATGAGTGGGGTCAGGATGGGTTTACAGGGTGGATGTAGTGCTGTGTGCACTGTATGAGGTGGATGTAGCAGAGCCGTGTGTGTATGAGGTGGATGTAGCAGTGCTGTGTGTGTACGAGGTGTACAAAACGGAGCCCTGTGTGTATGAAGTGTACAGATCTGAGCCGTTCAGCTTCGTACACTTCATACACACAGGGCTCCGTTCCTGAGCCCTGTATGTACGGAGCGGAGCAGAGCCGTGTGTGTACGGAGTGAAGCTGTTTGTGTACGGGGTGTACAGAGTGGAGCTGTGTGTGTATGGAGCAGAGCCTCGTGTGCACGAGTTATATGGAGCAGAACCGCATGTGTACGAGGTGTATGTTGCAAAGCCTCATGTGTACAAGGTTTATAGAGTGGAGCCATGTGTGTACAAGGTGTACGGAGCAGAGCCGAATGTGTACGAGGTTTACGGAGTGGAGCAGTGTGTGAGAGGTGTACGAAGCGGAGCCGTGTGTGTACGAGGTTTACAGAGTGGAGTCATGTGTGTACTGAGTGGAGTCGTGTGTGCGCGAGGTGTACTGAGTGGAGCCGTGTGTGCGCGAGGTGTACGGAGCGAAGCCATGTGTGTACGAGGTGTACGGAGCAGATCTGTGTGTGTATGAGGCATACAAAGTGGAACCATGTGTGTATGAGGTGTGCAGAGCCGTGCGTGTACAAGATGTATGGTGGGGAGCATTCATACCTCCCAACAGTCCTGGATCCAGTGGGACAATCCAGATTTTGAGAGTCTGCCCCACTGCCACGGCCAGGATCTTACTTTTCCCGTGGACACAGGAGTACACGGCGGAGCCCCGAGGAGCACTTTAAAATTTGCACGTGACGTTCCACCAGAAGTGATGTGCTGGAAGCTGACCGGAAATGAAGTAATTTTGGGAGAAGATTGTGACTGAACCTTGGAGGCACTTCAAGGAATGCTTCAGATCCATCACCGTGTCCTCCTCCGACAGCGTGGACAGCAGGATCACCTTGGACTCGGGGATGTTGGCCATGTGAGCGGATCACGATATGTCCTGCACCGGGAGGCTCAGGTGGGCACTAAAATGGGAACCGGGCTGCTATAGTATCTTTATAGAATCTTTATTTCTCTCTCTGTTTCTTTCTTTCTCTCTGTTCTTTCTTTCTCTATTCCTTCTTTTTCTTTCTTTCTGTTCTTTCTTTCTCTAATCTTTCTTTCTATCTCTGTTCTTTCTTTCCCCTCTTTCTTACTTTATCTCTCTCTGTTCTTTCCTTTTTCTCTCTGTTCTTTCTTTCCCATCTTTCTCTCTGTTTTTTTCTTTCTCTGTACTTTCTTTCCCCTTTTTTCTTCTTTCTATCTGTTTTTTCTTTCTTTCCCCTTTCTTTCTCTCTGTTCTTTCTTTCCCCTCTTTCTTTCTCTCTGTTCTTTCTTTCGCTCTGTTCTTTATCTTTCTTTCTCTCTGTTCTTCCTTTTTCTCTGTTCTTTCTGTTCTCTTTCTTTCTCTGTTCTTTCTCTCTCTGTTCTTTCTTTCTCTCTTTGTTCTTTCTTTTCCATCTTTCTTTCTCTCTGTTCTTTCTTTCCCTCTATCTCTCTGTTCTTTCTTTCCCTCTATCTCTCTGTTCTTTCTTTCCCATCTTTCTTTCTCTGTTTATTCTTTCTCTCTGTTCTTTTTCTTTCTTTATCTGTTTTCTTTCCCCTCTCTCTGTTTTTTTCTTTCTTTCCCCTTTCTTTCTCTCTGTTCTTTCTTTCCCCTCTTTCTTTCTCTCTGTTCTTTATTTCACTCTGTTCTTTCTAACTGTTCTTCCCTTTTCTCTGTTCTTTCTGTTCTCTTTCTTTCCCCTCTCTCTTTCTTTCTCACTGTTCTTTCTTTCTCTGTTCTTTCTTTTCCATCTTTCTTTCTCTCTGTTCTTTCTTTCCCTCTATCTCCCTGTTCTTTCTTTCCCCTCTTTCTTTCTCTCTCCCTCTCTGTTCTTTCTTTCCCCTCTTTCTTTTTCTCGCTCTGTTCTTTCTCTAATCCTTTTTTTCTTTCTCTCTGTTATTTCTTTCCTCTTTCTCTCTCTGTTCTTTCTTTCCCCTTTTTTTTCTTTAGCTCTCTCTGTTCTTTATTTTCTCTCTTTCTGTTTTTTTCTTTCTCTTTCTGTTCTTTCTTTCCCATCTTTCTTTTTCTCTCTGCTCTTTCTTTCTGTGTTTTCTTTCCTCTATTTCTTTTTATTTCCCCTTTCTTTCTGTTCTTTCTTTCTCTGTTCTTTCCTTTGCTCTGTTCTTTCTTCCGCTTTCCCTTCTCTTTCTGTTTTCTTTTTCTCTGCTCTTTCTTTCCCCTCTTTGTTTTTTCTCTCTGTTCTTTCTTCTTTCTTTTTTTCTGTCCCCTTTCTTTCTCTGTTCTTTCTGTCTCTCTTTCTTTCTTTCTCTCTCTGTTCTTTCTTTCCCCTTTCTTTCTCTGTTCGTTCTTTTTCTCTATTCTTTTTCTGTTCTTTCTCTCTCTGTTCTTCCTTTTTCTCTCTGTTCTTCTTTTTTCTCTCTCGTTCTTTTTGTTTCTCTCTGTTCTTTCTTTCCCCTCTTTCTTTCTCTCTCCATTCTTTTTTTGTCCCCTTTCTTTCTGTTCTTTCTCCGTCTTTCTTTCTTTTTCCTTTTTCTCTGTTTTTTTCTTTTCCCCTTTCTTTCACCTCTTTCTTTCTCTCTCCCTCTGTTCTTTCTTTCCCCTCTTTCTTTCTCTCTCCCTCTCTGTTCTTTCTTTCTCTTTTTTCTCTGTTCTTTTTTTCTGTCCCTCTCTTCTTTCTGTTTCTTTCTTTTTCTCTCTCTTTTCTTTCTTTGTTTCCCCTATTTTCCTTTTCTGTCTGTTGTTTCTCTTTCCCCTCTTTCTTTCTCTGTTCTTTCTTTTCTGTTCTTTCTTTCCCCTTTCTTTCTCTCTCCCTCTCTGTTCTTTCCCTTTTTTCTCTGTTCTTTTTTTCTGTCCCCTCTTTCTTTCTTTCTGTTTCTTTCTTTCTTTTTCTCTCTCTGTTCTTTCTTTGTTTCCCCTATTTTCCTTTTCTCTCTGTTGTTTCTCTTTCCCCTCTTTCTTTCTCTTTCTTTCTTTTTCTGTTCTTTCTTTCCCCTTTCTTTCTCTCTCCCTCTCTGTTCTTTCCCTTTTTTCTCTGTTCTTTTTTCTGTCCACTCTTTCTTTCTCTCTCTGTTCTTTCTTTCTCTCTGTTCTTTATTTCTTTGCCCTATTTCTTTCTCTCTCCCTCTCTGTTCTTTCTTTTCCCTTTTTCCTCTCTCTGTTCTTTTTTCTGTCCACTTTATTTCTCTCTCTGTTATTTATTTCCCCTCTTTTTCTCTGTTTCTTTCTTTCTTCTTCTTTCTTTCCCCTTTCTTTCTATCTGTTCTTTCTTTCCCCTTTCCTTCTCTCTCCCTCTCTGTTCTTACCCTTTTTTCTCTCTCTGTTCTTTTTTTCTGTCCCCTCTTTCTTTGTTTCTTTCTATTTCTGTTTTCTTTCCCCTCTTTCTGTTTTTTCTTTCTCATCTTTCTCTGTTTTCTTTCTCTCTTCTTTCTTTCCTTCTGTTTTTTCCCCTTTCTTTTTCTTTCCTCATTTCTTTTTTCTGTGCACTTGTTCTTTCTTTCTCTCTGTTCTTTATTTCTTTCCCCTCTTTCTTTCTCCCTCTCTGCTCTCTTTCTCCTTCTTTTTTTCTCTGTTCTTTTTTTCTGTCCACTTTTTCTCTGTTCTTTTTCTTTCCTCTTTCTTTCTCTCTGTTCTTTCTTTCTCTTAGTTTTCTTTTGCTCTGTTCTTTCTTTCTTTCGCTCTCTATTCTTTGTTTTCTTTTTCTCTGTTCTCTTCTTTCCCCTTTTCTTTGTTTTCTTTCTCTCCTCTTTCTTTCTCTGTTCTTTCTGTTTTCTTTCTCTGTTCTTACTTTCCCCTTTCTTTTTTCTCTCTGTTCTTTTGTTATTTTTTGTCCCCTTTCTTTCTCTGTTCTTTCTTTCCCCTTTCTTTCTCTCTCCCTCTCTGTTCTTTCTTTCCCCTTTCTTTCTCTCTCCCTCTCTGTTCTTTCTTTCCCCGTTTTTTTGTCCCCTCTTTCTTTGTTTTCTTTTTTTCTCTGTTCTTTCTTTCTTTCTTTTCCTCAGTACCAGTCAGTGCGATCAGCAATGCTAAATGGGGGTGGTTGGGGCGTGGACATGGGTGTGACTAGTTGTCAACTGGGTGTAATCAGGGGCGTGGCCTAAAATTTGCCACAGGGCACCGCAGCCTTTGTCCCTCTTTCCCGTCTTCAAAAGTTGGGAGGTATAGCTCTATGAATGTCCCCTAAACAGCAGCCAATAACATAACTTAACCCTTGCAACACTTACTGTGCTGGGGTACCAGAGATTATGTACAAAACCCCAGCCATGAACACTCCACAAGACAGCAGCCAAGACATCACTGAAACTTGGTGGGACGATACACATGATTGGAATACAAGGCTAGAAGGATACAACTTATTTGCAGGAAACAGACTTGATAAACGAGGAGGAGGTGTCGTATTGTATGTTAGAAAAGCGTATATCTGCACAGAGATTGATGCTTCAGAGGCTGGGAGTTCTGTGGAAACTGTTTGGGTAAGAATACAAGGACAGAACAATGGAAAGGACACCATTGTAGGCATTTACTACAGGCCGCCAATGCAAGCTGAAGATATGGATGAACGCTTTATGCATCAAATGGCCAAGTTCTCCAAAAAATATCACATAGTGGTCATGGGGGATTTCAACTATCCAGACATTTGTTGGGAATCTCTCTCAGGCAAAACTAACAGGTCCAGGAAATTCTTATCCTCTCTTGCTGACAACTTTATCTTCCAAAAGGTAGGGGAGAAAACAAGTGGATCTGCTACCTTGGATCTAATTCTTATAAACAGAGAGGAAATGGTTGAGGAGGTAAGAGTGGCTGGGACCCTAGGAGGTAGCGACCATGCTATTTTAGAATTTTGGATAACTAGAGGAGGAAGACCTGTGAAGACTCAGACGTCAAGGTTAGATTTCAGAAAGGCAGATTTTAAGGGACTCAGAAAGAGAATTGGAGGGATCCAATGGCTGGATATCCTTAAGGACAAAAATGTCCAGGAAGGATGGGAAATCTTGAAAAATTAGATTCTCAAAGCACAATCGTTAACAATTCCAAAAAGAGGGAAGAATAGGAAGCATTTAAGGAAACCAGGATGAATGAACACAGAACTTAAACACATGCTAAAAAGGAAGAAAGAAATGTTTATCAAATGGAAAGAGGGAGGCATATCTAAAAAGAATATAATGATGTCTGCAGAACCTGCAGGGCACAAATCAGATTATCTAAAGCTGACAATGAATTAAAGCTTGCAAGAGACATCAAAAGCAACAAAAAGGATTTTGGGGATATGTCAAAAGTAAAAGAAAAGTCAAAGATGCTATAGGATTTTTACAGGATGAAAATTATGAAATGGTAAGAAAGGATGTTGAGAAGGCCGAACTTTTAAATTCCTATTTTGCATCTGTTTTCCCTCAGAAAGGAAATGTTACATCAACTGATCTTCACTGTACTATTAAGAGAATAGAAGAATCCAGGATATCTATAAACAGAAAAATAGTGAGGAAACACTTAACTAACCTAAATGAATTCAAGTCTCCAGGTCCAGATGAATTACACTCCAGAGTACTGAAGGAGATAGCAGAAGAAATTCTTAAACCACTCTCCATAATCTTTGAAAATTCTTGGAGAACAGGAGAAGTCCCAGAAGACTGGAGAAGAGCAAAGGTTCCTATCTTCAAAAAGGGGAAGAAGGTGGACCCAGGGAACTATAGGCCTGTGAGTCTGACATCTATACCAGGAAAGATCTTTGAACAAATTATTAAACAACATGTATGTAAGTACCTGGATAAGAATGAACTGATTAAACAGAGTCAGCATGGGTTTGTAACTAATAAGTCATGTCAGACTAACTTAATTTCCTTCTATGACAGAATCACTGACTGGGTGGATCAGGGAAATGCTGTAGATATAGTATATCTTGACTTCAGCAAAGCATTTGACAAAGTATCTCACACAATCCTTATTGAAAAAATGACAAGTATGGAATGGACAAGGCAACTGTTAGGCGGATTCATAACTGGCTTAGTGATCGGTCCCAAAGAGTGGTCGTAAATGGCTGCACATCCAGTTGGAAGAATGTCTCAAGTGGGGTACCACAGGGCTCTGTCCTGGGCCCTGTATTGTTCAATATTTTTATCAATGATTTAGATGAAGGAATTGAGGGTAAGCTGATTAAATTTGCTGATGACACAAAGCTAGGAGGGATAGCTAATATTAGAGAAGAGAGAGAGAGGATTCAAAAAGATATAAATAAACTGGAGCAGTGGGCAGCAACTAACAGAATGGTTTTTCACAGGGAAAATGCAAAGTACTACATCTGGGCAATAAAAATGAAAAAAGCATATACAGAATGGGAGGAATAGGGCTAAGCAACAGCACATGTGAAAAAGACTTGGGTATACTAATAGATCACAGACTGAACACGAGTCAACAGTGTGATACAGCAGCAAAAAAGGCAAATACAATTCTAAGATGTATTAACAGAAGCATACAGTCTAGATCAAGTGAACTCATTATTGCCCTCTACTCCTCTTTGGTCAGACCTCATCTGGAATACTGTGTCCAGTTTTGGGCACCACATTTTAAAAAAGACATCAACAAACTGGAGCAAGTTCAGAGAAGAGCGACCACAATGGTGACCGGTCTGCAAACCATGTCCTATGAGGAGCGGTTGCAGGATTTGGGAATGCTTAGCTTGCAAAAGGGAAGATTGAGAGGAGACTTAATAGCTGTATACAAATATCTCAAGGGCTGTCACATTGTAGAAGGATCATCTTTATTCTCATTTGCACAAGGAAAGACTAGAAGCAATGGGATGAAACTGAATGGGAGGAGACACAGATTAGATATTAGAGAAACCTTTTTGACAGTTAGGCCAGGATCACACATGCGAGAAACACTGCCGAGTCTCGCATGTGAAATCCCAGCTCTGGCGCCAGCACTCAGGAGTGGAGCGAGCGGCTGCATAGAAATACAGTGTTTCTCGCATGTGTGATCCCGGCCTTAGGGTAATCAGTGAGTGGAACAGGCTGCAACGAGAGGTGGTGAGTTCTCCTTCAATAGAAGTCTTCAAACAGAGGCTGGACCGATATCTGTCTGGGATGCTTTAGTGAATCCTGCTTTGAGCAGGGGGTTGGACCAGATGGTCCAGGTGGTCCCTTCCAACTCTACCATTCTATGATTCTATGACATGTGCCCCTAACAGCCGCAGGTGGATTCGCAATCCACCCGTGGCTGTTGACATGTTAAATGTCCCTGTCAATCTCTGATAGCGGTATTTAACATGATCATTCCGGAAGCGAGTCACTAGCCCCGTCCTTCGGTGCCCGTGTCACATGACCATGAGTCGCTGATGGATTGGTATGACAACCTGGGGTCTGCAGGAGAACCTTGTGGTTGTCATTTCTGTATAGCTATGAGTGCCACCCAGCGGTCGGTGTTCATAGCACATGAGCATTTCTGCTACACAGAGCTACATTTTATTCACATGCTATTCTGTTTTTCTCTCCCTATATAATTTATATATATATTTTTTTTTATAAAACAATTCCCACAGTCTGAACATGAATATGATGCCTCTCTTTTGTGAATTCGCCAATATTTTACAAGATCCATTTCATGGTTAAAATAATTTCCGCATTTGGAACATGAATATGGTTTCTCTCCTGTGTGAGTATTCTGATGTTTAATTAAATACAATTTATCTGCAAAATATTTCCCACATTCTGTACATGGATATGGTTTCTCTCCTGTGTGAATTCTCTGATAATTAACAAGATCTGATTGATATGTAAAACATTTGTCACACTCTGAACATGAATACGGTTTCTTTCGTGTATGAATATTCTGATGTCTAGCAAGACTTGATTGATCTGAAAAGCATTTCTCACATTTTAAACAGGAGTACGGTTTCTCCCCTTTATGCCTTCTCTGATGTTTAGCAAATCCTGACTGATGTGTAAAACACCTTCCACATTCTGAACATGAATACGGCTTCTCTCCTGTGTGAATCCTATGATGCCAAATGCGATCTGACTGATGCGTAAAACATTTTCCACATTCTGAACATGAATACTTCTCCCCTGTGTGACTTTGCACATGTCTAACAAGACTTGATTTACTCCCAAAGCACTTTCTGCATTGTGTACATGAAAATGTTTTACCACCATGTGTTTTCTTTGATGATCAACAAGACTTGATTTATCTGTAAAGAGTTTCTCACATACTGAACAGGAAAATAAATTCTCTCCTGTGTGAATATTCTGGTGTCTAAGAAGATCTATTTTCCAAGTAAAGCATTTCCCACATTCTGAAGTATGAGTTATTTGATGTCTAACAAAATGTGTTCTTTGTGTAAAACATTTCCCACATTCTGAGCATGAATAAGGCTTCTCCCCTGTATGAATTCTCTGATGTTTCATACAACCTGATCTATCTGTAAATGATTTCCCGCATAATGTACATGAAAATGGTTTCTCTCCAGTGTGAAATCTCACATGTACCACAAGACTTGATTTGTCTGTAAAGCTTTTCCCGCATTCTGAACAAGAGTACGGCTTCTCCCCTGTGTGAATTCTTCTGTGTGTGAGAAGACTTGAGCTTCTTGTAAAATGCTTTCCACAGAGACCACATTGAAGCTAGTAGTATAGGTACGCCATTAGTCATCAAATAGACTTCTAGACTTCGGAGTGAGCAGACGTGTCTGTCTGCTCTCTGCAAGTCAGAGGATATAACAAGGCGCCGTGCTACTGGCAGCCCATTGCAGCAGCAGCTACTCTTTTGTTTCTTTTGTCTCTGTATGTTTTTCTGTTCTTTTGGACATTCTTTTGGACTTTCTACTGGCTTTGGTACCTTTATGGACTCCTAATTTGCAACCGCGGATTGATGGATGGTTTATACTCTGTGGACCGCACTGTTCCTGTATGACGGACCATTGTGGGAAGGTGGAAACCATTCACCCATACAACCAACTGCCTCTGGACACGAAGCGCTGGATAATGAAATGATTGAGTTTTTCAACAGATTCACCAGCACAAGCACAGTGTCATCAGAAATGGGGGATGGATCCGGGAAAAGATCTGCAGCATTGACACTTGTTATTGGCAAAGCAGCTGGGCCTGATGGCCTCAGCCCACGTGTCTCAGAGCATGTGCAAACCAACTGTGTACTGTCTTCCAGCACCTGTTTAACTGGAGCCTTCAATCACAGGGGGTACCAGAACTGTGGAAGACCAACTGCCTGGTGCCGGTTCCTAAGACCACTTTTCCAACTTCCCTACAAGACTATCGTCCAGTGGCCTTAACATCGCATGCTATGAAGTCCTTGGAGAGATAATACTCGCCTACTTGTGCCCGAGGGTGAGGGCCTACACTGACCCCTGCAGTTTGCGTACCAGCAGAGATTGGGGGTGGATGATGCTGTAGCGTCTCTGCTACATACAATGCATTCGTTCTTGGACAATGATGGAACTGCAGTGAGCGCCATGTTCTTTGATTTCTCTAGTGCTTTCAATACCCTACAGCCGCTCTTACTACGTAATAAGTTGACTGATATGGCGGTAGATGAGGGGATGGTGAACTGGATAAGTGACTACCTGACAGACAGGCCGCAGTTTGTAAGGATGGGGGAGGTGGTATCTGGCAGTGTACGGAGCAGTGTTGGAGCCCCTCAGGGTTCAGTGCTGTCACCCTTCCTCTTCTCATTGTATACAGCTGACTTTCAGTATAAATCGGATTTTTGTCACCTCCAAAAATTCTCAGATGACTCTGTGATTGTAGAGGGCATTGTGGGGGGCTGGGGAGAGGAGGAATATAGAAGGGTGGTTTCTGACTTTGTGGATTGGTGTCAGACTAACTGTCTAGAACTAAATGTAAAGAAAACCAAGGAGATGGTGGTGAGTTATAGAAGGAAAAAGGAGGATTACTTACCGATCACCATTGCTGGCCAGGAGGTTGAGATTGTTGAGAGCTACAAATATTTGGGGGTTCACCTTGACAGTAAACTCGATTGGAGGTGTCATACAGAAAAGGTTTACAAGAAGGGAATGAGCAGACTGTACTTTCTGCGGAAGCTCAGGTCGTTCAATGTGTGCAGTAAAATGCTGGAGATGTTCTACCAGTCCGTTGTAGCAAGCGCCATCTTTTTTGCTATCATTTGCTGGGGCAGTAGTGTGCGAGTAACTGACGCTAACAAGCTCAACAAACTTATCAAGAAGGCAAGTGCAGCTGTTGGCCTCCATCTTGACTCTTTTGAGGAGGTATTGGAGGATAGAATTCAGAAGAAGTGTAGAGCTATAATGAACAATAATACACACCCCCTATACGAGCTGTTCTTGAAGCGGAAGAGCACATTCAGCAGCCGTCTAATCCTACTAAGGTGCAAGAAGGAGAAATTCAGGAAATTGTTTGTACCTACTGCTATGGGGATGTATAATAATTTTTATAAGGGTGGTAGAAAATAATGACTGATGGCTGGTGTACTAATGTCAATTAACATTGTCTTATATACACCTGAACTACACACTTTTAATATTTATTTATTATGTAATGTTGGTATACCTGTGCAAGATTTGTGTCCTAATATTTTATGTACTGCTGTTTGTATTGCTGCTGTAATACTGTAATTTCCCCACGGGATCAATAAAGTGTATCGTATCGTATCGTAAACTCAATTTGACAGGTGGTCACGCCCCCTATCATTTTATCCGGCTTCTTGTGGATTTGATCAGGCTGTAGAATCTGAGGAAAGCTCTATCAAACTGATTTTTGATTTTACATTCCCCAAATTTTATTTGAAGGCCAGTTTATATTGTGTCATTATGATTCTCATCTTATAGTCGACTTATAACACATTTTGATAGTGTGAATTTTATACTAATGTATATTTCGTGTATGTTATAGCGAGAGGGTCCCATAGCCCAGAATGAGTGTGTGTTTCTGCAGCATTTGATAGGAATTTATATCTTAGTAGACTATTTACAGACTAAAAAGGATTTTAATCCCAACACTAAGAATGTGATTTTATATAATAATAATAATAATAATAATAATCTTTATTTATATAGCGCCAACATATTCCGCAGCGCTTTACAGTTTAACAGTTTCAAAACACAAGTCATAGGTAACAACGTTAACAATACAATAATTAAAGCAAAATAAGCCGACCCTGCTCGTGAGAGCTTACAATCTACAATGAGGTGGGGGAGATACAAAGTACAGGTGTTATATACAATGGTGCATTTACAATGATGGTCCAGCCATCTTGAGGGAGTGAGGCATGGATGGAGATAGTGAATGGGCTACACATACACACTTAAACATAGAACGACTTTGGTTAGTGAATGTGATAGGCCACTCTGAACAAATGTGTTTTGAGGGAGCGCCTGAAACCATGCAAATTGTGGATAGTTTCTTGGGGTAGAGCATTCCAGAGGATTGGCGCAGCGCGGGAGAAGTCTTGGAGTCGGGAGTGGGAGGTACGGATTAGTGCAGAGGTTAGTCGAAAGTCGTTTGCAGAGCGCAGCAGTCGGTTAGGCCGATAGATAGAAATGAGGGAGGAGATGTAGGGGGGTGCTGCACTGTGGAGAGCTTTGTGGGTAAGAACCAGTACTTTGAATTGGATCCTATAATGAATGGGCAGCCAGTGTAAGGACTGGCGAAGAGCGGACGCGTCCGAGTACCGATTAGCCAGATGGATGACCCTGGCTGCTGCATTAAGGATGGACTGGAGAGGGGATAGTCGAGTAATGGGGAGGCCAAGTAATAGAGCGTTGCAGTAGTCCAGGCGGGAGTGGATCAATGCTACAGTGAGGGTTTTTGTTGTTTCTATGGTGAGAAAAGGGCGGATTCTAGAGATGTTCTTTAGGCGTAGACGGCAAGAGCGGGCAAGAGATTGTATATGGGAGGTGAAGGAGAGATTGGTGTCAAACATAACACCCAGACAGCGAGCCTGCTGCCGGGGTGTTATTATGGGGCCGCCCACAGAGAGGGAAATGTCAGATTTAGGGAGGTTAGTAGACGGCGGGAGCAGAAGGAGTTCAGTCTTGGAGAGGTTAAGTTTCAGATAGAGAGCGGACATGATGTTGGAGACTGCGGACAGACAGTCGGTGGTGTTCTGTAGAACAGCGGGGGTAAGGTCGGGGGATGACGTGTATAGTTGTGTGTCATCGGCATAAAGATGGTACTGAAAGCCAAATCTGCTGATGGTCTGTCCAATTGGGGCCGTGTAGAGAGAGAAGAGAAGGGGGCCAAGGACTGAGCCCTGGGGTACACCGACAGTGAGAGGAAGAGGAGATGACGTGGAGCCAGAGAACAAAACACTGAAGGAGCGGTCAGAAAGATAGGATTAGAACCAGGAGAGAACAGTGTCCTTAATACCTAGTGACTGGAGCCTAGACAGTAGGAGACAGTGGTCAACAGTGTCGAAAGCTGAAGAAAGGTCGAGTAGAATGAGCAGAGAGTGGTCGCCGTTACGTTTTGCTGTAAGAAGGTCATTGGTCACTTTGATGAGTGTAGTTTCAGTCGAATGTAGGGGGCGGAAGCGGGACTGTGAAGGGTCTAGGAGGGAGTAAGTGGAGAGGTAACGGGTGAGGCGGGAGTAGACTAGGCGCTCCAAGAGTTTAGAGATGAAGGGGAGATTGGAGACCGGTCTGTAGTTGTTTGTGCAGGAAGGGTCGAGAGCGGGTTTCTTTAGTAATGGAGTAATGATGGAGTGTTTGAAGGAGGATGGGAAAATGCCAGAGGAGAGTGAGAGATTAAAGATTGTAGTTAGGTGAGTTGTGACAACTGGAGAGAGAGACTGGAGGAGATGTGAGGGGATGGGGTCGGTAGTGCATGTAGTCGGACGAGAGGAAGAGAGGAGTCTGGAGACTTCTTCTTCTGTGATGGGATCAAATGTGGAAAGTGAGCCAGGGGAAATGCAGGGAGGGATGGGAGTCACAGCACTTGGTGGTTGAGAGCAGATTTCCTGACGGATAGTATCTATTTTTTCTATAAAGTGGGAGGCCAGGTCGTCAGCACAAATGTCTGTGATAGGGGCTTGTGCTTTTGGCCTGAGGAGGGAGTGAAAAGTGTCAAAAAGTTTCTTGGGGTTGTTGGCTAGTGAGGAGATCAGTGTGGTGAAGTAGGTCTGTTTGGTGAGGTGAAGGGCAGCATTATAAGTTCTTAACATGAATTTAAAGTGGATGAAGTCTTCTGGTGTGCGGGTTTTTCCCCAGAGGCGTTCAGCACTCCTAGAGCATCGCTGAAGAAGTCGAGTTTGCAATGTGAGCCAGGGCTGTTTTACTGTGTGTTTGGAGGTTCTGAGGGTGAGCGGTGCTACTTGGTCAAGGGTGCTTCTAAGAATGTCATTGTAGTGATGAACAGCCAGATCAGGACAGGAAAAAGAGGAGATTGGGGACAGCGATGAGTGTAGGGAGTCTGAAAGTGTCTGAGGGTTAATGGCTTGTAGATTTCTGAATGTGTGGTAGGTAGGAGTGCGCTGGGGTGGTGGAGGATTTGTGAGCGTGAAGGAGAGAATGTTGTGGTCAGAGAGTGGAAGCGGTGAGTTATTTAGGTGGGAGATTGAACAGAGGCGGGCAAAGACCAGGTCAAGGGTGTTGCCATCCTTGTGTGTCTCAGAGGTTGAAAGCTGTGAGAGGCCTAGAGAAGTGGTTAGTGATAGAAGCTGAGATGCAGATGTGGAAGTAGGGCTGTTAATGGGGATGTTGAAGTCTCCAAGGATAAGGGTTGGTAGTTCTGAGGACATGAAGTGCGGCAGCCAGGCTGAGAAGTGGTCAAGGAACTGGGTGGGTGAGCCTGGGGACCGATATATGACCGCTATTCTGAGGGAGAGGGGATGGAAGAGCCTGATGGTGTGGACCTCAAAAGAAGGGAATGAGAGTGATGGAATTGGGGGGATGACCTGGAAAGTGCATTGTGGGGACAGGAGTATGCCAACTCCACCACCATGTCTGTTTGTGGGTCTCGGGGAATGGGAGAACTGTAAACCACCATAGGAAATGGCAGCAGGGGAGACAGTGTCAGAATCCTGAATCCAGGTTTCAGTGAGGGCCAACAGATTAAGAGAGTGGTTCAGAAAGTAGTTGTGCAGGAAGGATAGCTTGTTGCATGCAGACCGTGGATTCCAGAGGGCACAATTCAAAGAAGGAGATGAGGGAGTGCAAGTAATATTAATAAGATTATTATGGTTTCGGTATGAGGTAGGGTAGGGATTGAGGTTGGGGGATGGTGGACCAGGGTTGGGGGAGATGTCCCCTGAAATCAGTAGGAGTAGGAAGATAAAGAGCAGGTAGTTGTTGGAGTTGTAAGTAGGTTTTTTCTGTGATGTGTTTGGGCAAGATGGGCTGAGGTTTTTCAGGAAGATGAGGAGTGCATGGGAGCTGTACATGGGAGAGGGAAGTATGGAGGGGCTGATGTGTATGAGTCGTGATGGAGGGGGGATGGGGCGGTGAATGTGGATGGCAAGGGAACACAGGAGGAAATAAAGTACATAATGAAAAATAAGGCAAAGTGTGGGGTACCTGATTCCAGCCCTGATTAACTGCCATGAATAACTGCCGTTTTCAAGATGCTTGTATTCTGTGATGCTTTGCTTCTGGGATGCATGTGCCCCCACACTGCATGCGCCCCTTAGACTACTCCTAAATATATAGTCCACACTACAGGGTCAGGAAAGTGGGATTGTGGGAGCTGCTTTGGGATAATTTGCCAGCTGGGGCCAGCACACCAGGGGGTGGTTAGATCATCAAAGGCATTAGACCTGGCAACATCTATATGTTATAGCACTTTCCACCTGATAGCATCTACAGAGGCCCCAGTCACAGGAATACACAGCAGTAAGTATTAAGTATTTATATGAGGCTTATAACCACGTCTCATTGTACGGTTATATTATGTATACGGCCAGACATGTTGGGACAATTTTAAAATTGTGATAGACTTTTTCAGCCTAGCTTTCTGTGTTTTTCTAGCAGGGGCCATAAAACAGAAGATGTCTTCTTGAAATGTGCTATAAGACACGTGCTTTCAGAGGCAGGTGCCGCAATGGTAGTGTTTTTTGGGGTCATAGTAATTAAAGTGGGTATTGTTTCTGAAGACGCTTCACATACTAGCAGTCTGTTTTATGTAGCAGTATGCTAGAGAGATTCTGACATTTATGGTATGGGAACCTGTGTAGAAATGACATACACAACTTTGTTGAATATTCCAGCAGATGTGTCTAGGTGTATTTAAGGCTGATTTTCTCTCAGCTATAAAATTTGACACAATTCTATAATTTCTCTGCTTATCACGAGTAAAAGCAAATTTGGTCTATTTATCTGCTACATCTTACCTAGGGCAAATGGGGCTTTATTGCTGCAGCATTTTATATCCTGAATTTATTTGGTCGCATGATACACACCTGATACAAATTGTGTAGGCTTCAGTCTTTATATTTGTGTATCTATTTGCTAAAAGCCTTTTGAAATACTTTTACTAATATGCTGCTGATGTGAAGTGAATTCCTGAGTGTGAGAATTTTTTGAGTCTGTGATTCTAAAAGCATCATAAATTAACAGCTGTTTACTGTAAAAGGAGTCTGGGTCACAGGCTGAATTTTCTACAAGTCTAGGACGGCTGATGAGAGAAATACAGCTTTGACAGGCATGTTGGGACACACTCTGTCACGCTATCACTGCGTACAGGAGGTCAGGGTCCTATGCTGCCCCTAAGCTGGGGTCCTGACTAATCCCTCTACCTGGAGGTACTGTTAATGGTACAGAGGTCCAGGCCGCCAGCGTAACCCTACCTCCTGAGAATCCCTGAACCTCAGTAGTCTAGTCCTGAGAAGGACCCCGATCACAACAGTAGGGGACAGGGTAGTAAGTGCTTATACACAGTACTAGACGAACGAGACAGTACAAGGGGAAAACCAAAAACCACCTTGCATACAAAAACTCACACCACAATACCAGAGGGAACACAAACGGGTAAGGAGATAAATGATTAAAGCGAGGAAGGGAAAAAACCACACCGAGTACACTTCACTCCAAACTCTTCAATACCACGATCCGCTCTGATGGTCTGTATGAAATGCTTTCACCGACAACTACCCAATCAGACCGGCAGGTATTTGAAGGAGTCCCAATACTGCAGAATTAACTGCAGCTGGGTGAGGCTGGGCCTCGTCTAGCACAGAGAGAGAGAATTAACTCCCTCACTGCCGAAAAACACCAAGCACCAAAAACTCAGCTGCGAGAAGTCAGGCTGTGCAATCGCGACGATCTTCGTGGTGACACACCCGTGACACACTCACACCGATTTTTACAGCTTTGACAGGCTTGTTGGGACATGCTCGGTCCTATTTTTAAAGATGATAATCTCTCAGATATAAAATTTGCAACGATTTTGACCATCATTCAACAAAAATTGGTTTACGTGTGATTTTATAGTAGATTTTACTGTAATAAATAAATGATCATATAGCATTACACACCGTACAAAATAAATAACAGCTACATCGTACATACCAAATGTAAAAATATTACAAATACACTTTACAAGAGCTGATGATTCTCATTTTGATATGATTTGATTCAGGCTTTATATCGTGTCAGTATGATTCTCATCTCATAGATGACTTATAACACGTTTTGGTAGTGTGATTTTTTCATTGTATATCTCATGTATATTATTTGCTAGCGAGGGGATCCCATATTTTATAATTGTGATTTTATATGAGACTTGTAGTACCCGTCGCACTGTACGGGCAGATTATATATAGGTATTGTAATTCATTGTATATCTGAAATGAGCCCATATTACTGCAGCGTTTCTATGATCTTATATCCTGGATTTATCTGGTGCCTGATACACAGCGGATGCGAGGCTCATAACACGCCAGGCTCAGCGTATCGGGTGCTGATCTTTGTAAAATAAAGAGCGAGACGCCTTCTGCAGATAAATGTTATGTTTATTGAACAGAATCAATTCTATGTTATAGAGACGTGTGAATAAACTCCATTGTTCCATTCGATTCAATCAGTTCCATCACTTTCCTGAACTCCACACTACATCACAATAAAACAAATCCTTCTCAGTACAATCATAGAAATGAAAACAGAATATTTCTTATGGCGACAAAATGGACGTCTAGGGGATCACGAGGGTCCCAAAGCCCAAAATGAGTGTGTGTCTTTACATCTGGGATGTGACAAATGGTGCAATAAATCAGATATCTGTTATTTCTAGGGGAGATAGTAGAAGGTATTGCCTCTGAATGGAATCCTATACTAGCAGCCGGTGCTCGAGGCTCAGATTTCCTTCAGTTTATTCAGTGTTATTTTTAATCGCTCTAATTGTTCTCTAGTAGCAGGATTACACACAGCAGTGGAGGGCGGGTTTAATACCGCCATAGTCTGCATAAACGTACACCAGCCCTGAGGTGGATTCCTGCCGGACAGCGCACGACTCTGCGATGTGTTAAGTGTCAAATCCAGCGTGTTAGAGCCGGGAATTACAACTCTTGTGACTATAAATTCATTTTTATCATTCCACAATGTGATATCTCGATTCTGTAACAGACTGCGGAGCAAAAATTCTGCATTCTTTGTATATCGCGGATTTACATGAGTTACAATTTTATTATCAGTTGTATTTTTATCAGTCTCTGAATTTAACAATTGTTGATGATTAGATTCAGGAGTGATAATGATCTTTAACCCCTTAATCCCATCGGACATACTATTCCATCCATGTGACCTGGTACTTAATTCCCATGGACGGAATAGTACGCTCCCCTCAGACCCTCAGAACAGCGCAATGTGTCGCGCTGTTCCGAGGGACTCTCCTCACTGCAGGACCCCGGATCCAAGATGGCTGCCGGGTCCTGCAGGGAGGCAGCTTCCTCAGTGCCTGCTGAGAGCAGGCTGTTATGATTTGGTAGCTGAGGAGAGCAGGTGAGTCGCACAACACCAGGGCTATGGGGTACTCGGCACCAAGCCCATTGAAGTCTATGGGGAATGTCACAAGTAGCACAGCTCGGTCCGTTGCCCTGGGCGCTCATACAAAAGGGGATATTTACAGGGGATTTTAGGAATAGTTCGTGACGCCACCTGTGGTTTCTGATCACTTTGACCAGCGCTGCAAGGTGAATCTTCTGAGGGGATGTTATGGGGCAGCAAGATGTTAAGTCTCCCACAGGTGAGACTTTTCCCTGAAAGTCTATGGTGGTGCAGGGTTCAGATAATAAATCAGTCACACACAAGTTGTTCTCTTTCCATACCTTTACTGTAGATGGTTGCAGGTATGTCCCGGGAAGCTGTTCAGGGTGGAGTATGCACATCCAGGTAATTGCTGAGTAGGTTAAAGGCCTCCTTTCCCTTTAAAGTGTATGAGTCCTAACTTGCGTGAAGTCAAGTTTAACTCTTGATGCAACAGCTACGCCCGGTCGACATTGTGGTGGAGCCTTTTGCTTGTTCTGGTGACCAGAAATTGGAAAGAACTAAGCCCTTGTGGCTGATCAGGCCTGACTCCTGTTCCCCCTGACTCCTGTTACGTATCAACACTTAGGGCTACCCTCTGCGACTTAAAGCCAGCAGGGATTCCGGTTTTC
This sequence comes from Oophaga sylvatica, assembly GCA_033576555.1. Classification (NCBI taxonomy): domain Eukaryota; kingdom Metazoa; phylum Chordata; class Amphibia; order Anura; family Dendrobatidae; genus Oophaga; species Oophaga sylvatica. The sequence goes on from JARQOD010000739.1 coordinate 64,575, forward strand.
TATAGCTAGCCGTGAAGGTACCAGCAATACTTCGGACCCGGTGTCCGGTTAGTTGAGTGAAGGTGATCTGTCACCGAAGTCACTCCTTCCTAGGGTAACCACTCGCCCGTCGCCCTACTCTCCTCCTTAACATAAGCACAGGGCAGCAGTAGGTTCTGTCATTAGCTTTCTTCCTTCTTTCCAAAGCTCGCTGACTGACTTTCAGTTAACTCGATGTTCTGCAAACTGTAGTCTCCTTCCTTCTTTCCTTCAAAGACTCTGTCCAGAGCAGCTTTCAGGACATTTCATCAGACTGATTACAAGCCCGCTCCGAGAGTCACTTTCCACTTCCTAGGGTTCTAGCAGTCTGTCTTTTCTGAGATATCAGCTTGCAATCTCTCTCTCTTCTGTCTCTGACAGGAAATCTCACACACGTCTGTCTCTCCAGCTCCAACTGAGCTCTGACAGGAACTGATCTCTGCTACTGCTACCTAATCACACCCTTAAATAGTCTAAGGTTCCCTCTAGTGGTAATCTAGAGAAGTGTGAGTGTTGTGAATGAATATCAGATTTTGCAATTACCTTTTAGTGCACACTCCTGGAACATGTGTACCAAGCGCAGCTGGGCCACACATCCCCCCTAGTTATCATCAGCACTCCCGGGCTGAAACAGAAAAAACAATTTTTATAATAACATCAATAACATAACTCATCCCTTGCGGGAGGTAACGACTCTTTAACGTTACAATGTATACACTGGCAAGTAGAAAAATATCAAAGTATTTTTCACATCAATAAATACAATTTTAGATTCTTGTGGAGGACCCGCACCAAAAACCTCCCACGTAGGTCCTGGGTGGGCTGCAGGACTTCATTGCTGCAGACCTCACTCAAGGCCACACCATACGGGTTTTTCTTCTGAGGTAGTAAGGCTTTATGTAAAACCAAGATGGGACACCGAAGTGTCAACTATTTACATTTAAAGTTTTTGGGCTGGCAAAGTCCTCAGCCACGCAGTCCTTACATGAACATTTCAAAGTAGTAAAATCACATTAATACTTTGTTAAATACTTCACATTACCCAACTGGGGTATTCTATGCAAAATTATGCAAACATCATCAATATTTCAATAAAGTGCAACTTCTTCAACTTTATACAGATGCAGTAAACCCTGTCTGGGTCCTACTGGTCTTCTTCTTTGCAGATAGCGATGACGTCTTCCACTCCTGGGGCTGGAAGCACGCGGTGCTCTCTAGAACGCATTACAAATATATCATGTCCTGCGATCTGTGTTTGAGTGGCCACAGTTACACTAGAGCGATTCACTTGGGACCTAACGGGTACCTCTTCTGAATATAGGTCTTGCATTGATGACGCAGATTTGTGCAGTGATTTAACTGAGGACGCACCATCCGGTTGCGTTGCAGTATACGATGCTGGACAAGAAGCAGGCTTGCGTTGTGGCTCAGTTGAGGTCGCATCACGCTGTTGCGATGTGGAACAGAGCTCAGGATATGATGCAGAGTAAGGTGCAGTATACGAGGCAGGGCACGATGCAGGTGCGCGGCCTGGTGCTGACGCTGCTGGGGCTTGGGACACTGAGACACGGGATGCATTGCCGGATTCAGGGACGGGGTCGTTGACATGGGAGACGTTCAAGGCATACCACCCCTTAAGACCCCAGTGCCACGTATAGGTGACTATATCCCCATTCATGAGATCCCTTTCCGGGTGTCCCACGGGCAGATGAGATTCCACATCCCTGCGACTGACAAATACCCCTTGGTACAGGCCTGGCTCATGGATGAAACCCCAGCCTTTGCGGAGTTTGAATTCGCTAACGCACCCTGGCGCCGCGGTTCCCGGAGAATACCTTTATCTCTCCTGACGTTTTCTTTATCAGCGAGAAACTCCTCCTGGTACCTCTGGCGAAACTGCTGCACTTCCCTCTGCTCCTGCTGCCGTCGCCGCTCCTGCTCCCGGCGTCGCCACTCGTTCTCCACCTGGGCGGCATATTCTATGTCGTCCAGGTACTCCATATCGTCCCAGTCGACCTCCATCATGGACGGCTGGGTCCCCTCCGGTGTCCCTACCGGGGGACTGCATTCCGCTGCGGCCTCCTGGCCTGGCTGGCACTCCGGAACGAGCAGGGCCTCCTCAGCCTCCTTCTCTCCCGCCGTATCATCGGTGGAGTCGGGATCAGCACTTTTGGAGCCGGTCTCCGGTTCTTCATCAGCCGCTTGCAGTGGTGGCACAGGTAACGGTTGCGCTTCTGAAGGGGAGAGCGTTGCGTCCCACAGCAGCCGCTGTTTTAGGGCACGCCAGCTTTTCTCCATTTCCTCCATTTCTTTACGGTGGCGGGCCACATCTTCCAGCACCGCATCCACCTTCTCCACTCTCTGCATTCTTCCGTCGTCCACCCGACCTAGGGACGGTTCCGGTACAGGTAACAGCTCTTCAGGGGAACGGGGTCTGCGCACCGCCGTCCCTCCACACAGCGTCTCCTGTCCTTCCACCATCTCACTCCAGGCCAGACTGTATTTTCCATCTGGAACAATCTGGTCTCTTCCGTGGAGGCGGGACTTGCGCTTCCTCTTCTTGGCATAGAGGATGAAGAGGAGGCGGATCTCCCTTGCAGTAGGGCAGGCTCTGGAATTGTAATAGCATTTGGATAAGGCGCCCATCACTTTCGCGCCACAGGGGGGTACGCCCACGAAGGCACGCCCTTCTTCTCCACCAGCGCCTCAGGGCGCGAATATGGCGGCAAAATGGAGGAAAATGGCGCCAAAAATCACAGAAACTGCACACAGTCTTTTTCACAAAAACAGTCCAATTCAAAGCACACAGGACTCACAAATGTAAGCTTCGGATCCTGTTCGTGACGCCAAAGCAGATGAGTCGCACAACACCAGGGTTATGGGGTACTCGGCACCGAGCCCATTGAAGTCTATGGGGAATAGGTCACGGGTAGCGCGGCTCGGTCCGTTGCCCTGGGCGCTCATACAAAGGGGGATATTTACAGGGGATTTTAGTAATAGTTCGTGACGCCACCTGTGGTTTCTGATCACTTTGACCAGCGCTGCAGGGTGAATCTTCTGAGGGGATGTTATGGGGCAGCAAGATGTTAAGTCTCCCACAGGTGAGACTTTTCCCTGAAAGTCTATGGTGGTGCAGGGTTCAGATAATAAATCAGTCACACACAAGTTGTTCTCTTTCCATACCTTTACTGTAGATGGTTGCAGGTATGTCCCGGGAAGCTGTTCAGGGTGGAGTATGCACATCCAGGTAATTGCTGAGTAGGTTAAAGGCCTCCTTTCCCTTTAAAGTGTATGAGTCCTAACTTGCGTGAAGTCAAGTTTAACTCTTGATGCAACAGCTACGCCCGGTCGACATTGTGGTGGAGCCTTTTGCTTGTTCTGGTGACCAGAAATTGGAAAGAACAAAGCCCTTGTGGCTGATCAGGCCGGACTCCTGTTCCCCTGACTCCTGTTACGTATCAACACTTAGGGCTACCCTCTGCGACTTAAAGCCCAGCAGGGATTCCGATTTTCTATCGCTAGCCGTGAAGGTACCAGCAATACTTCGGACCCGGTGTCCGGTTAGTTGAGTGAAGGTGATCTGTCACCGAAGTCACTCCTTCCTAGGGTAACCACTCGCCCGTCGCCCTACTCTCCTCCTTAACATAAGCACAGGGCAGCAGTAGGTTCTGTCATTAGCTTTCTTCCTTCTTTCCAAAGCTCGCTGACTGACTCTCAGTTAACTCGATGTTCTGCAAACTGTAGTCCCCTTCCTTCTTTCCTTCAAAGACTCTGTCCAGAGCAGCTTTCAGGAAATTTCGTCAGACTGATTACAAGCCCGCTCCGAGAGTCACTTTCCACTTCCTAGGGTTCTAGCAGTCTGTCTTTTCTGAGATATCAGCTTGCAATCTCTCTCTCTTTTGTCTCTGACAGGAAATCTCACACACGTCTGTCTCTCCAGCTCCAACTGAGCTCTGACAGGAACTGATCTCTGCTACTGCTACTGTATCGACCCGCCACCACAATTGTGGATTACCAGGGCAATGGGGTACTCAGAGCCGAGCCCATGGAAGTCTATGGGGATTGTCACAGGTAGCGGTGGCTCGGTCTGTGGCCCTGGCGGTCTGGCGTATGTTGGGGGAATATTTACAGGGGATAGATATATTTACAGTTCGTGACGCCACCTGTAGTCTCTGGTAATTTGTACCAGCGCTGCTGTAGATCTCTGAGGGGATGGTGAGGCAGCTAGATGTCAGGTCCCCTACAGGTGGGACTCTTCCCTCAGGTCGATGGTTATGGTGGGGTTGTGCAGGCATGCAATTAAATAACACAGTCTCACACGTCAGCGTCTTTCCATACCTTTTACTTGTAAGATGGTAAGGCAGGTCCCAGAGAGGCTGATCCAATGGAGGATGTGTTTTGAGGTAGCAGCTGGACAAGTTAGGGGCCTCCTTTACTTTCACAATGATGAGTCCAACCAGCATAAAGCGTAGTTTCCTCTATAATCTCCAGCTATTTCAAAGCTGTACTGCCCGGTCAGTTTTGTGGTCGGAGCCTTCCTGTGAGAGAGCTGAGTTCCTATTCTTGCTGATCAGGCTCAAAGTTCTCACTCCCCCTGACCCCAGTTACGTACCGACACTCCAAGGGCTGCTTTCTGTTACCTAAGGTCCAGTAAGCCTCTGGTTCTTCTACCACCATGCGTGAAGCTATAGTGGTGCTTCGGTCCCCAGTGACCGGTGACAACGTGCAGGACTTCTCCAATCCTATAGCACTCAGAATTCCTACCACTGTGCCTTTCGCCTTGTCCGCGCTTGTAGCATAAGCATTCCTCACTTCAAAGGTTATAAAAGTCAGTCCCTTTCTTAACTTCTTTCTTGAGCTTGTTGCCAGAATCTCAGTAATCATCTAGGCAGGAGCACGTCTCTGAACCTTCACTGTCCTTGGGACAGGAGACTGAAGTATATCTGCAACTCACTCTCTCTTCTCAATAAATGTCTCAGTCTGTCTATCAGTGGGGCACAGCTCTGACCAGGCTGAGGTGATCTGGCTCACCTTTACTGGCCTCCACTTCTCTGAACTGCACACAGACTGCACTTCCTGACTCCTTCGAGTCACTGACTGAACTACTCACTGAACACTCCCTATGACTAGACTTTATACCTGTGGGCGTGTCTAAGTGTGTTGGAATGAATGTTCATTGAGCATTAAACTGCTAACTCTCCACACATCCTCCAGGGTACTGCGTGTGCCTTCACACCAGGGCTACACATTCCCCCATGGCAAAAGACAGCACTCCCGGGCTGTGAAATACAAAGAGACAATTTTGTTTATGCATTAAACATTAACATTAACTCTTCCCATCCGGGAGGTAAGGATTTCTTGAACGTTGCAAACAAAACATTAAATATAGAAAAATACAAAATATTAAATAGACATTTTCATTTACATAGACAACAATATTCTTGTGAAGGACCCGCACCAAACCTTCAACGTGGGTCCTGGGTGGGCTGCAGGACATATGAATGCAGACCTCACTCAGTGCCACACCACACGGGTTTTATTATTCAGAGGTAGTTGTGGTGGTTTTATGTAAAACCAATATTGTGCACCGAAGCGCAACTATTTACAGGATACAGTTCTTGGGCTGGCTCAGTCCTCAGCCTCTGAGTCCATAATAAGAAAAAGAGCACATATATATATCACATCACAATAAAGTGCAAAAACTCTTTATCTGCTTACCCAGCCGGGTATTCTACTTTTGACAATATATGCAAACATTATATACTCATATTAACTGTGCAAACTATTTTCACTTTTATAAAAACTTATGTACATCTTCTTAGTTGCGGTAAACCCTGTCTGGGTCCTACCGTTCTTCACATTTCTTTGTTAACTTCGGTTACACTTTCCATCCCGGGGGCTGGAACAATGCGATGGTCCCTAGATCCCATGACCAACAAGTCGTGACCTGCTATTGGGGTTTGAGTCGCTACAGTTCTCGTACGAACCTCTAGGGGCGCAACGGGTGCTTTCACTTTATGAGACGCTGTTTGCGTTACTGTAATGGCCACTTGCTCTCGTGATGCAGAAATAGTCGCTGTGCGCGTCGTCGAGTAAACTGCTGATTGAGATGTGGTCTGGGTCGCAGGTTGCGATGCAGTAAGACAAGATAATGAAGAATATGCAGATGTTGCTTCCATTTGCGAGGAGCCTGCAGGGGGCGATGCTGGGGCACGGCCTGGTGCTGTTTGAGCTGGAGACGGGGACGCTGCGGTATTGGTGACGTTACCTGCGTCGGGGACGGGGTCACGGACGATTGTGACATTAAGGGCATACCATCCCTTCATACCCCAGTGCCGTGTATAGGTGACAATGTCTCCATTAACTAGGTCCCTCTCGGGATGGCCTTGCGGTAGGTGGGATTCTACGTCCCTGCGACTAACAAAGACCCCTGGGTAGAGGCCCGGTTCTCTGATGAAGCCCCAGCCCTTTCGGAGCTGGAACTCTGTCACACACCCCTGCCGCCGCGGTTCCCTCAGAGTACCTTTTTCTCGACGGACACTTTCCTTGTCCGCGATCAGCTCTGCATGTTGCCGCTGTCGGTTCCGCTGAGCTTCCCGCTCTTCCTCCTGCTGGCGTTGCTGTTTCTCCTCACGACGCTGCCACTCACGTTCCCACTGGGCGGTATAGGCGACGTCGTCCAGGCGCGCCATCTCGTCCCAATCCACGTCTGGTAACGACGGACAGGACCCCTCCGGTGTCCCTGCCGGGGATCGATGATCTGCTGCGGCCTCCTGGCCGGGCGGGCGTTCCGGAACTGGCGGTACCTCCTCAACCTCCTTCGCCTCCACCGCTTCACCGGTGGGATCAGGGTCGGTACTTTCGGGGGCAGCCTCCGGTTGCTCCTTTGCCTTGGGCAGCAGAAGTTTTGGTAACTCAGACGTAGGGGGTCGTCGAGGGGAGAGAACACCGCGTCCCACAGCCGCCGCTGCTCCTGGGTACGCCGGCGTCTCTCGATCTCTTCAAATCCAGATTGGTGCTGGACCATCTCTTTCAGTCGTGCATTCTCTTCTTGAATTTCCAGCAATGCCTGCTGCAGGTGCAGGACCACAGATGGCTCCGGTTCTAGTGGCAGCTTGGCTGGGGAGCGGGGCCTGCCTCCCTCCGCTTCCCTGCTCGGCTGCACACGTCCTGCTTCCATGATGTTCCAGAGCGTTCTCTCTTCTTCTTTCAGAGACGTCCAGTCTCTTCCGTGGAGGCGGGGTTTGCGTCTCCTCCTCTTCGCAGGGAAGGTGAAGAGGAGGCGGACCTCCTTTGCTGTAGGGCAGGATCGCATATTGTAATAGCACTTTGAGAGGGCAGGCATTCTCTTCGCGCCACAGGGGGGCACACGCCCACGAATCCACGCCCACCTTCTTCTCCAGCGCCTGAGGGCGCGAATATGGCGACAAAGATGGCGATTTTGGCGCCAAAAGTGCAAACAGTCCTTTTTCACAAAAACACCTCCACAGGCACACAGGGCTCGCAATTTTGCAAGTTTCGCATCCTGTTCGTGACGCCAAGTTGTATGACCCGCCACCACAATTGTGGATTACCAGGGCAATGGGGTACTCAGAGCCGAGCCCATGGAAGTCTATGGGGATTGTCACAGGTAGCGGTGGCTCGGTCTGTGGCCCTGGCGGTCTGGCGTATGTTGGGGGAATATTTACAGGGGATAGATATATTTACAGTTCGTGACGCCACCTGTAGTCTCTGGTAATTTGTACCAGCGCTGCTGTAGATCTCTGAGGGGATGGTGAGGCAGCTAGATGTCAGGTCCCCTACAGGTGGGACTCTTCCCTCAGGTCGATGGTTATGGTGGGGTTGTGCAGGCATGCAATTAAATAACACAGTCTCACACGTCAGCGTCTTTCCATACCTTTTACTTGTAAGATGGTAAGGCAGGTCCCAGAGAGGCTGATCCAATGGAGGATGTGTTTTGAGGTAGCAGCTGGACAAGTTAGGGGCCTCCTTTACTTTCACAATGATGAGTCCAACCAGCATAAAGCGTAGTTCCCTCTATAATCTCCAGCTATTTCAAAGCTGTACTGCCCGGTCAGTTTTGTGGTCGGAGCCTTCCTGTGAGAGAGCTGAGTTCCTATTCTTGCTGATCAGGCTCAAAGTTCTCACTCCCCCTGACCCCAGTTACGTACCGACACTCCAAGGGCTGCTTTCTGTTACCTAAGGTCCAGTAAGCCTCTGGTTTTTCTACCACTATGCGTGAAGCTATAGTGATGCTTCGGTCCCCAGTGACCGGTGACAATGTGCAGGACTTCTCCAATCCTATAGCACTCAGAATTCCTACCACTGTGCCTTTCGGCTTGTCCGCGCTTGTAGCATAAGCATTCCTCACTTCAAAGGTTATAAAAGTCAGTCCCTTTCTTAACTTCTTTCTTGAGCTTGTTGCCAGAATCTCAGTAATCCTCTAGGCAGGAGCACGTCTCTGAACCTTCACTGTCCTTGGGACAGGAGACTGAAGTATATCTGCAACTCACTCTCTCTTCTCAATAAATGTCTCAGTCTGTCTATCAGTGGGGCACAGCTCTGACCAGGCTGAGGTGATCTGGCTCACCTTTACTGGCCTCCACTTCTCTGAACTGCACACAGACTGCACTTCCTGACTCCTTCGAGTCACTGACTGAACTACTCACTGAACACTCCCTATGACTAGACTTTATACCTGTGGGCGTGTCTAAGTGTGTTGGAATGAATGTTCATTGAGCATTAAACTGCTAACTCTCCACACATCCTCCAGGGTACTGCGTGTGCCTTCACACCAGGGCTACACACTACCTAATCACACCCTTAAATAGTCTAAGGTTCCCTCTAGTGGTAATCTAGAGAAGTGTGAGTGTTGTGAATGAATATCAGATTTTGCTATTACCTTTTAGTGCACACTCCTGGAACATGTGTACCAAGCGCAGCTGGGCCACACACAGGCAAAAACGGCAATACACCAGAGAGGTTGGAATCTATTGGATTGCAGTACCCTGACTAACCACCACAACTAAAGGCAGCCGTGGAGAGTTCATACGTTGGTCCTAGACGCCTCGTCACAGCCTGAGAGATTAACTATGTGTAGCCCTGGTGTGAAGGCACACGCAGTACCCTGGAGGATGTGTGGAGAGATAGCAGTTCAATGCTCTATACCCATTCACTCTACATACACTAGACACACCCTTAGGGTAGTGTAGTCACTCGTAGGGAGTGGTCAGTGTGCATTCATTGAGTGATTGAGGCAGTCAGTTTCCTGTCTTCGGACAGGGCAGACGTGTCACAGTCTAGCCTGGACCTGAGGGAGGAAGCATTCCAGCCTGGTTCTGTCAGCAGTTCAACAAGTGGAGGCCAGTAAGGGCGAGATATAGATCACCTCAGCCTGGTCAGAGCTGTACCTCACTTGAAGACATTTATTGAGAAGGAAGAGTTTTAGTACAGATACTTCAGTCTCCTGTCCCAAGGACAGTGTAGGTTCAGAGACGTGCTCCTGCCTAGAGGAATACTGAGATTCTGGCAACAAACTCTGAAGGAAGAAAAGAAGGGATTGATTATATGACCTTTGAAAGTGTGAGTGCTTATGCTACAAGCGTGGACAAGGCGAAAGGCACAGTGGTAGGAATTCTGAGTGCAATAGGATTGGAGAAGTCCTGCACGTTGTCACCGGTCACTGGAGACCGAAGCATCACCATAGCTTCACGCATGGTGGTAGAAAACCCAGAGGCTTACCGGACCTTAGGTAACGGCAAGCAGCCCCTGGAGTGTCAGTACGTAACTGGGGTCAGGTGGAATAGGAACTTTGAGCTAGGCCAAGCAGAGAAGAACCTAGTTTCATCACAGGAAGGCTCCGACCACAAAACTGACCGGGCGGTACAGCTTAGAGAAGCTGGAGTTTAAAGAGGGAACTATGCTTCATGCTGGTTGAACTCATCTTTGTGAAAGTAAAGGAGGCCCCTAACTTGTCCAGCTGCTATCTTGAAACACATCCTCCATTGGATCAGCCTCCCTGGGACCTGCCTAACCATCTTGCAAGTAAAAAAGGTATGGAAAGACGCTGATGTGTGAGACTGTGTTATTTGATTGCATTCCTGCACAACCTGCCCATTACTATCGACCTGAGGGAAGAGTCCCACCTGTAGGGGACCCGACATCTAGCTGCCTCACCATCCCCTCAGAGATCTACAGCAGCGCTGGTACAAATTACCAGAGACTACAGGTGGCGTCACGAACTGTAAATATATCTATCCCCTGTAAATATCCCCCAACATACGCCAGACCGCCAGGGCCACAGACCGAGCCACCGCTACCTGTGACAATCCCCATAGACTTCCATGGGCTCGGCTCTGAGTACCCCATTGCCCTGGTAACCCACAATTGTGGTGGCGGGTCGTTACAACTTGGCGTCACGAACAGGATGCGAAACTCGCAGAATTGCGAGCCCTGTGTGCCTATGGAATTGTTTTTGTGAAAAAGGACTGTTTGCACTTTTGGCGCCAAAAATCGCCATCTTTGTCGCCATATTCGCGCCCTCAGGCGCTGGAGAAGAAGGTGGGCGTACCATCGTGGGCGTGTACCCCCCTGTGGCGCGAAGAAAATGCCTGCCCTCTCAAAGTGCTATTACAATATGCGATCCTGCCCTACAGCAAAGGAGGTCCGCCTCCTCTTCACCTTTCCTGCAAAGAGGAGGAGACGCAAACCCCGCCTCCACGGAAGAGACAGGACGTCTCTGGAGGGAGAAGATGAGAGAACGCTCTGGAACATCATGGAAGCAGGACGTGTGCAGCCGAGCAGGGAAGCGGAGGAAGGCAGGCCCCGTGCCCCAGCCAAGCTGCCACCAGCACCGGAACCATCCGTGGTCCTGCACCTGCAGCAAGCATTGCTGGAAGTCAAAGAAGAAAATGCACGACTAAAAAAAATGATTTTGCCACAACCTGGATTTGAGGAGATCGAGAGACGCCGGCGTACCCTGGAGCAGCGGCGGCTGTGGGACGCGGTAATCTCTCCCTTCGATGACCCCCTACGTCTGGAGTTACCAAAACTTCTGCTGCCCAAGGCAAAGGAGCAACCGGAGGCTGCCCCCGAAAGTACAGATCCTGATCCCACCGGCGAAGCGGTGGAGGCGAAGGAGGTTGAGGAGGTACCGCCAGTTCCGGAACGCCCGCCCGGCCAGGAGGCCGCAGCAGATGATCGATCCCCGATAGGGACACCGGAGGGGTCCTGTCCGTCATTACCAGACGTGGACTGGGACGAGATGGCGCGCCTGGATGACGTCGCCTACACCGCCCAGTGGGAACGTGAGTGGCAGCGTCGTGAGGAGAAGCAGCAACGCCAGCAGGAGGAAGAGCGGGAAGCTCAGCGCAACCGACAGCGGCAGCATGCAGAGCTGATCGCGGACAAGGAGAGTGTCCGTCGGAGAAAGGTACTCTGAGGGAACCGCGGCGGCAGGGGTGTGTGACAGAGTTCCAGCTCCGGAAGGGCTGGGGCTTCATAAGAGAACCGGGCCTCTACCCAGGGGTCTTTGTCAGCAGACGTGATGTAGAATCCCACCTACCGCAAGGCCATCCCGGGAGGGACTTAGTTAATGGAGACATTGTTACATACACACGGCACTGGGGTATGAAGGGGTGGCATGCCCTTAATGTCACAGTCGTCCGTGACCCCGTCCCTGACGCAGGTAACGTCACCACTACCGCAGCGTCCCCGTCTCCAGCTCAAACAGCACCAGGTCGTGCCCCAGCATCGCCCTCTGCAGGTTCCTCGCAAATGGAAGCAACGTCTACATACTCTTCGTTATCTTGTCATCCTTCTACATCGCAACTTGCGACCCAGTTTCCATCGCAATCTATGACACGATCAATATCGCTAACTGTAACGCAAATTGAAACGCAATCGGTGTCTCGCAAGGAGAAAGTACCCGTTGCGCCCCTAGAGGTTCGCACGAGAACTGTGGCGACCCAGACCCTAATAGCAGCACACGACTTGTTAGTCATGGGATCTAGGGATCATCGCATTGTTCCAGCCCCCGGGATGGAAAATGTATTTGAAGTAAATAAACAGTAAGAACCGGTAAGATCCAGACAGGGGTCTACCATATGTAATGTTGTAAAAAGTTTGAGAATGTTTGCCAATTTTGCACTTTATTGCTAGAGATAATTTCTATGTTTTTCTATATTGAGTAGAATGCCCGGCTGGGTACCAAAGTAAAAAGTTAAAAATTTAATGCATATTGGAAATGTATTTATATCTGTGTCTTTTTCTTACAATGGACTCTGAGGCTGAGGACTGAGCCAGCCCAAAAACTGTATCTTGTAAATAGTTGCACCTTGTGCATTATCTTGGTTTTACATAAAACCACCACAACTACCTCTGAATAATAAAACCCGTGTGGTGTGGCACTGAGTGAGGTCTGCATTCCTAAGTCCTGCAGCCCACCCAGGACCCACGTTGAAGGTTTGGTGCGGGTCCTTCACAAGAATCTTGCCGTTTATTATATGAACATGTCTATTTAATATTTTGTATTTTTCTATATTTAATGTTTTGTTTGCAACGTTCAAGAAATCCTTACCTCCCGGATGGGACGAGTTAATGTTTAATGCATAAACAAAATTTCTGTCTCTTTGTATTTTACAGCCCGGAGTGCTGTCATTTACCATGGGGGAATGTGTAGCCCTGGTGTGAAGGCACACGCAGTACCCTGGAGGATGTGTGGAGAGATAGCAGTTCAATGCTCTATACCCATTCACTCTACATACACTAGACACACCCTTAGGGTAGTGTAGTCACTCGTAGGGAGTGGTCAGTGTGCATTCATTGAGTGATTGAGGCAGTCAGTTTCCTGTCTTCGGACAGGGCAGACGTGTCACAGTCTAGCCTGGACCTGAGGGAGGAAGCATTCCAGCCTGGTTCTGTCAGCAGTTCAACAAGTGGAGGCCAGTAAGGGCGAGATATAGATCACCTCAGCCTGGTCAGAGCTGTACCTCACTTGAAGACATTTATTGAGAAGGAAGAGTTTTAGTACAGATACTTCAGTCTCCTGTCCCAAGGACAGTGTAGGTTCAGAGACGTGCTCCTGCCTAGAGGAATACTGAGATTCTGGCAACAAACTCTGAAGGAAGAAAAGAAGGGATTGATTATATGACCTTTGAAAGTGTGAGTGCTTATGCTACAAGCGTGGACAAGGCGAAAGGCACAGTGGTAGGAATTCTGAGTGCAATAGGATTGGAGAAGTCCTGCACGTTGTCACCGGTCACTGGAGACCGAAGCATCACCATAGCTTCACGCATGGTGGTAGAAAACCCAGAGGCTTACCGGACCTTAGGTAACGGCAAGCAGCCCCTGGAGTGTCAGTACGTAACTGGGGTCAGGTGGAATAGGAACTTTGAGCTAGGCCAAGCAGAGAAGAACCTAGTTTCATCACAGGAAGGCTCCGACCACAAAACTGACCGGGCGGTACAGCTTAGAGAAGCTGGAGTTTAAAGAGGGAACTATGCTTCATGCTGGTTGAACTCATCTTTGTGAAAGTAAAGGAGGCCCCTAACTTGTCCAGCTGCTATCTTGAAACACATCCTCCATTGGATCAGCCTCCCTGGGACCTGCCTAACCATCTTGCAAGTAAAAAGGTATGGAAAGACGCTGATGTGTGAGACTGTGTTATTTGATTGCATTCCTGCACAACCTGCCCATTACTATCGACCTGAGGGAAGAGTCCCACCTGTAGGGGACCCGACATCTAGCTGCCTCACCATCCCCTCAGAGATCTACAGCAGCGCTGGTACAAATTACCAGAGACTACAGGTGGCGTCACGAACTGTAAATATATCTATCCCCTGTAAATATTCCCCCAACATACGCCAGACCGCCAGGGCCACAGACCGAGCCACCGCTACCTGTGACAATCCCCATAGACTTCCATGGGCTCGGCTCTGAGTACCCCATTGCCCTGGTAACCCACAATTGTGGTGGCGGGTCGTTACAACTACACCTAAAGATAGAAAGATGAAAGCTATCTGCCCCGGAGCAGATCCCAAAGAACATAGGAAGCCCCCAAACATGTAATGGCGGTTAGACAAGAGGAAATACAGACACAGACAGAAAATAGTATGAGCAAACGTTGGGGCCCAATCTGCCTAGACAGAAAAGGATAGAAAGGATACTCACTGCAATCCAAAAAAACCCTAAAAAAAGCCAACGCTACTAATTGCAAAAACACCTGAGATCACACGACCTCTACCACCTAAATCAGTTCTCTGGTGTAACAAAACTAAGCCACTGAAAAAACTGGAAAAGGCAAATGAACAAACAACAGTGGCTCCAGCGGAACTGAGAGGAGCCCAAGCCCCCCGGTGGGGGGGAACCTGGCTAACCTCACAGAAATGCAGAGAAATATGCAAATGGTAAGCACAAAAACAAAAAGCAGAAAATATCTTATCTGAGAGCAGGAGAAGAGGCAAGACTCAGCAAGCTTCCAAGTGAACCAGGAACCACAGTTGAGACAAGAACAATTGAGATCACCGGCAACCATGATGGGAGGGAACCTCCCTTATATCCAGCCAGTCTGTGATTCCTGATTGCCAATCTTCATTGAATGGTTCAGTACTGTTTGTATCCATCAGAGGGAGCTTCTGCTCAGAATTGATTTCTAAAACATTCACAACAGCAGGCACTGAGAAGACTGCAGCAGTGCCAGAACGATCGCTGGTGTGACAGTGTGCTGTGCACACTGTCACACCAGCGATCTGACCCTACACAGTGATGTCCCACCCTGGGACAATGTAAAAATGTACAAAAAATAAAAATAAACATTTGTAAAAAAAAATTCCTAAATAATGAAAAAAAAAAAAAAAATTCCCCAATAAATTCACTTCTTTAATGTAAAAAAAAAACAATAATAAAAGTACATATATTTAGTATCGCCACGTCCGTAACGACCCCCCCTATAAAACTGTCCCATTAGTTAACCCCTTTAGTGAACCCCTTAAAAAAAAATAAAAAACAAGTCTAAAAAACAATGCTTTATCATCATACCACCGAACAAAAAGTGAAATAACATGCGATCAAAAAGACGGATACAAACAAACATGGTACCGCTGAAAACGTCATCTTGTCCCGCAAAAAACGAGCCGTCATACAGCATCATCAGCGAAACAATAAAAAAGTTGTAGCTCTCAGAATAAAGCGATGCAAAAATAATTATTTTTTATATATAATCGTTTTAATTGTATAAAAGCACCAAAACATAAAAAAATGATATAAATGAGGTATCGCCGTAATTGTACTGACCCGAAGAATAAAACCGCTTTATCAATTTTACCACACGCGGAACGGTATAAACGCCCCCCCCAAAAGAAACTAATGAATTGCTGGTTTTTGTTCATTCTGCCTCCCAAAAATCGTAATAAAAAGCGATCAAAAAATGTCATGTGCCCAAAAATGGTACCAATAAAAACGTCACCTCGTCCCGCAAAAAATAAGACCTCACATGACTCTGTGGGCCAAAATATAGAAAAATTATAGCTCTCAAAATGTGATGATGCAAAAACTATTTTTTGCAATAAAAAGCGTCTTTTAGCGTGACAGCTGCCAATCATAAAAACCCGCTATAAATAGTAAATCAAACCCCCCTTTATCACCCCCTAAGGCTATTTTCACACTTGCGTTTTTTTGCGCTGCGTTTCGAGCGCACATGAAGCGCATTAAAAAAACGCATGCAAACGCTTGTAAACGCTGCGATTGTTATTGGCATCAGCATGCGCATTTCGACAAAAAACGCAGCGTTTGTCTGCGATTTCATGCGTTTTTGCATGCGTTTGCGTTTTTTTTGGCGCATGCGTTGTCTATGTGTCACATTTCTATCATCTCTGTCTCCATCATCTCTGTCTGTCTCCATCATCTCTGTTTGTCTCCATCATCTCTGTCTCCATCATCTCTGTCTCCATCATCTCTGTCTGTCTCCATCATCTCTGTCTCCATCATCTGTCTCCATCATCTCTGTCTCCATCATCTCTGTCTGTCTCCATCATCTCTGTCTCCATCATCTCTGTCTCCATCATCTCTGTCTGTCTCCATCATCTCTGTCTCCATCATCTCTGTCTCCATCATCTCTGTCTGTCTCCATCATCTCTGTCTCCATCATCTCTGTCTCCATCATCTCTGTCTGTCTCCATCATCTCTGTCTCCATCATCTCTGTCTGTCTCCATCATCTCTGGCTCCATTATTTACAGAAAAATCGCGTGCGTGCAAAAGTGCTGACAAACGCAAAGCCATGCGCACGCCAGCGCCCCCATAGACTGCAATGTTATTTTTTGTGCATAGCATGCGCACACGTGCGCACGCGTTTTTTTTAAAGCGGTTGACCGAAAAAAAAAATGCAACATGTAGCGTCTAGCGCGTATGGGCGCACACCGGGAAAATGCGCAGCGCACGACAAACGCACATGAACGCGTGCAAGCGCTAGACCCTGCGCCCGCCATGTTAAAGATAGGGGAACATTGCGCATGCGTCCGATAGCGCAAGATGCGCTGCGCAAAAAAAAACGCAAGTGTGAAAGTAGCCTTAGTTAGGGAAAAATAATAAAATTAAAAAAATGTATTTATTTCCATTTTCCATTAGGGTTAGGGTTAGGGTTGGGGCTAAAGTTAGGGTTAGGGTTGGGACTAGGGTTATGGGTGTGTTAGGGTTAGGTTTGTGGTTAGGGTTATGATTAGGGTTGGGATTAGTGTTAGGGGTGTGTTGGGGTTAGGGTTGGAGTTAGAATTAGGAGGTTTCCACTGTTTAGGCACATCAGGGGCTCTCCAAATGTGACATGGTGTCTAGATCTCAATTCCAGCCAATTCGGCGTTGAAAAAGTCAAACGGTGATCCTTCCCTTCTGAGCTCTGCCATGCGCCCAAACAGTAGTTTACCCCCACATATGGGGTATCAGCATACTCAGGACAAATTGCACAATAACTCTTGGTGTCCAATTTCTTCTGTTACCCTAGGGAAAATAAAAATTGGGGGCGAAAATATCATTTTTGTAGAAAAAAAATATGATTTATTATTTTTATGGCTCTACGTTATAAACTTCTGTGAAGCACTTGGGGGTTCAAAGTTCTCACCACACATCTAAGTAAGTTCCTTTGGGGGTCTAGTTTCCAAAATGGGGTCACTTGTGAGGGGTTTCCACTGTTTAGGCACATCAGGGGCTCTCCAGACGCGACATGACACCCGCAGACCATTCCATCAAAGTCTGCAATGCAAAACGTCACTACTTCACTTCCGAGCCCAACGTGTACCCGAACAGTAGTTTTCTCCCACATATTGGATATCAGAATACTCAGGACAAATTGGAAAACAACTTTTTGGTCCAATTTCTCCTGTTACCCTTGGGAACATAAAAATCTGGGGACTAAAAGATCATGTTTGTGGAAAAAATATGATTTTTTTATTTTCACGTCCGGGCGTTATAAACTTCTGTGAAGCACTTGGGGTTCAAAGCGCTCACCACACATCTAGATAAGTTCCTTTGGGGGTCTAGTTTACAAAATAGGGTCACTTGTGGGGGTTTCCACTGTTTAAGCACATCAGGGGCTCTCCAAACGCGACATGACACCCCCGGACCATTCCATCAAAGTCTGCATTACTAAACGTCACTACTTCTATTTCGAGCCCCAATGTGCGCCGAAACAGTAGTTTTCTTCCACATATAGGGTATCAGCGTACTCGGTACAAATTGGACAACAACTTTTGGGGTCCAATTCTCCCCTTACCCTTGGGAAAATAAAAATTGGTGACTAAAGATCATTTTTGTGGGAAAAAATAGAATTTTTTTATTTTCATGCCGGGCATTATAAACTTGTGTGAAGCACTTGGTGGTTCAAAGTGCTCACCACAGATCTAGATAAGTTCCTTAGGGGGTCTAGTTTCCAAAATGGGGTCACTTGTGGGGGGTTTCCACTGTTTAGGCACATCAGGGACTCTGCAAACTGAACATGACACCCATCAAAGTCTGCATTCCAAAATGTTATTACTTCCTTTCCGAGCCCTGCCGTGCGCCCAAACAGTATTTCTCACCCCACATATGGGGTATCAGCATACTCAGGACAAATTGGACAACAACTTTTGGGCTCCAATTTCCTTCTGAAAAATCAAAAATTGGAAAATTGGGGACTAAAAAATCATTTTTTGTGGATTTTTTTTTTTTGTTTTCACACCCAGGCATTAAAAACTTTAGTGAAACATTTGGGGGTTGAACGTGCTCCCAATAGATCTAG
Source organism: Oophaga sylvatica (assembly GCA_033576555.1). Taxonomy (NCBI): domain Eukaryota; kingdom Metazoa; phylum Chordata; class Amphibia; order Anura; family Dendrobatidae; genus Oophaga; species Oophaga sylvatica. The sequence continues at coordinate 82,856 of JARQOD010000739.1, forward strand.
AAAGTTCCTTAAGGGGTCTAGTTTCCAAAATCGTGTCACTTGTGGGGGGTTTCCACTGTTTAGGCACATCAAGGGCTCTCCAAACGCGACATAGCATACAGCCAATTCTGCTTTGAAAAAGTCAAACTGCACTCCTTCCCTTCTGAACATATCAGGGTATCAGCGTACTCAGGACAAATTGCACAATAACTTTTGAGGTCTAGTTACCCTTGGGAAAATAAAAATTGGGGTGAAAAGATCATTTTTGTGGAAAAAATATGATTTTTTAATTTTACGGCTCTACGTTATAAACTTGTGTGAAGCACTTGGGGGTTCAAAATGCTCATCACAGATCTAGATAAGTTCCTTAGGGGGTCTAGTTTCTAAAATGGGGTCATTTGTGGGGGATTCCCACTGTTTAGGCACATCAGGGGCTATCCAAATGCGACATGGCATCCAATCTCGATTCCAGCCAATTTTGGTTTGAAAAAGTCAAATGGCGCTCCTTCCCTTCCGAGTTCTGCCGTGCGCCCAAACAGTGGTTCCCCCTACATATGGGGTATCAGCGTACTCAGGACAAATTGGACAACAACTTTTATGGTCCAGTTTCTCATGTTACCCTTGGGAAAATAAAAAATTGGTGACTTAAATATTACTTTTGTGGGAAAAAAATAGGATTTTTTATTTTCATGCCCGGGCATTATAAATTTGTGTGAAGCACTTGGGGTTTCAAGGTGCTCACCACAGATCTAGATAAGCTCCTTAGGGGGTCTAGTTTCCAAAATGGGGTCACTTGTGGGGTGTATCCACTGTTTAGGCACATCAGGGACTCTGCAAACTGAACATGGCACCCATCAAAGTCTGCATTCCAAAACATCATTACTTCCTTTCCGAGCCCTGCGGTGCATCCAAACAGTATTTCTCCCCCACATATGGGGTATCAGCGTACTCAGGACAAATTGGACAACAACTTTTGGGGTCCAATTACCTTCGGAAAAATCAAAAATTGGGGACTAAAAAATCATTTTTGTGGAAATTTTTTTTTTCACACCAGGCATTATAAACTTTGGTGAAACACTTGGGGGTTCAAAGTGCTCACAACAGATCTAGATAAGTTCCTTAGGGGGTCTAGTTTCCAAAATGGTGTCACATGTTGGGGGTTTCCACTGTTTAGGCACATTAGGGGCTCTCGAAACGCGACATGGCGTCCAATCTAAATTCCCACCAATTTTGGTTTGAAAAAGTCAAACGGCGCACCTTCCCTTCATAGCCCTTCCGTGCGCCCAGACAGTGGTTTTCCCCCACATATGGGGTATCGGCGTACTCAGGAGAAATTGAACAACAACTTTTTCTGTCCATTTTCTACTTTTACCCTTGTTAAAATAAAAAAATTGTTTGTAAAAGATCATTTTTGTGCTTAAAAAGTTATATGTTAATTTTTTCCTTCCAAGTTGCTTCAGCTCCTGTGAAGCACCTGAAGGGTTAATAAACTTCTTAAATGTGGCTTTGAGTACCTTGAGGGTTTCAATTTTTAGAATGGTGTCACATTTGGGTATTTTCTGCCATATAGACCCCTCAAAGTGACTTCAAATGTGAGGTGGTCCCTAAAAAAAATGGTTTTGTACAATTTGGTGTAAAATGAGAAATCGCTGGTCAACTTTTAACCCTTTTAACTTCGTAGCAAAAAAAAAATTTGGTTTCAAAATTGTGCTGATGTAAAGTAGACATGTGGGAAATGTTATTTAGTAACTATTTTGTGTGACATATTCCTCTGTTTTAAGGGAATAAAAATTAAAAGTTGGAAAATTGCAAAATTTTCAAAATTTTCCCCATATTTCCATTATTTTCATAAATAACCGCAAATTATATCAAAGAAATTTTACCACTAACGTGAAGTACAATATGTCATGATTCGTGAAGATCCGTTGAAGTGTTCCAGAGTTATAGCCTCATAAAGAGACAGTGGTCAGAATTGTAAAATTTGGCCCAGTCATTAACGTGGAAACCACCCTTAGGGGTTAAGGGATTAAAGTTGATAGTTCTGCTACATCACGTTTAGCACGAGTCGTGCATTTCTGTACTACATCACTATATTTTTTAATTTTCACGTCGCCTGGTATATCATGAAGTTGTAAAATGTCAGTAATTTCTCCAGCGAGACGTTGGATAACTCTGTCGTGTGCTGCCTGGGTCTTAGTTGAATTAGCCTCTGCTTGTGATAAGATTTTAGCTCGGTCTTGAAGTAAAAAAGTGTGTGTTTCTGATTCTCCCGCAAAAATAAATGAATCTGTATCGTGATAAAGACGCCTCTGCTGCATGCGGGGGCAACAACGAATAGATCTCTAGCCGTGCATACGCAGAGGGGCAACAACGAATAGATCTCTAGCCGTGCATACGCGGGGGCAATAACGAATAGATCTCTAGCCGTGCATACGCGGGGGCAACAACGAATAGATCTCTAGCCGTGCATACGCGGGGGCAACAACGAATAGATCTCTAGCCGTGCATACGCGAGGCAACAACGAATAGATCTCTAGCCGTGCATACGCGGGGGCAACAACGAATAGATCTCTAGCCGTGCATACGCAGAGGCAACAACGAATAGATCTCTAGCCGTGCATACGCGGGGGCAACAACGAATAGATCTCTAGCCGTGCATACACGGGGGCAACAACGAATAGATCTCTAGCCGTGCATACGCGGGGGCAACAACGAATAGATCTCTAGCCGTGCATACGCGGGGGCAACAACGAAAGATCTCTAGCCGTGCATAGCGGGGGCAACAACGAATAGATCTCTAGCCGTGCATATGCGGGGGCAACAACGAATAGATCTCTAGCCGTGCATACGCGGGGGCAACAATGAATAGATCTCTAGCCGTGCATACGCGGGGGCAACAACGAATAGATCTCTAGCCGTGCATACGCGGGGGCAACAACGAATAGATCTCTAGCCGTGCATGCGGGGGCAACAACGAATAGATCTCTAGCCGTGCATACGCGGGGGCAACAACGAATAGATCTCTAGCCGTGCATATGCGGGGGCAACAACGAATAGATCTCTAGCCGTGCATACGCGGGGGCAACAACGAATAGATCTCTAGCCGTGCATACGCGGGGGCAACAACGAATAGATCTCTAGCCGTGCATACGCGGGGGCAACAACGAATAGATCTCTAGCCGTGCATATGCGGGGGCAACAACGAATAGATCTCTAGCCGTGCATACGCGGGGGCAACAACGAATAGATCTCTAGCCGTGCATACGCGGGGGCAACAACGAATAGATCTCTAGCCGTGCATACGCGGGGGCAACAACGAATAGATCTCTAGCCGTGCATATGCGGGGGCAACAACGAATAGATCTCTAGCCGTGCATACGCGGGGGCAACAACGAATAGATCTCTAGCCGTGCATACGCGGGGGCAACAACGAATAGATCTCTAGCCGTGCATACGCGGGGGCAACAACGAATAGATCTCTAGCCGTGCATACGCGGGGGCAACAACGAATAGATCTCTAGCCGTGCATACGCGGGGGCAACAACGAATAGATCTCTAGCCGTGCATACGCGGGGGCAACAACGAATAGATCTCTAGCCGTGCATACGCGGGTGTAAACCAATCTGTAAAATACAACATTGAAATGTCATAGTAGTGTAGGAACAGTTACCTAAAAACCACACCTGGGGCCCCAACAACGCCGACGCCTGTTAGATTAGCTCGCCGAGCAAACATGGCCGTAAAGAATTTAATAAAAGCGTGGAGACCCGTCTATGTGCGCGTCCCGATGCCTGTGAATTTACAGCGCGTGTATTGTAAAGGGGTGACATTAATTTATTGCCGAGTTTTACCGGTAGAACGGGAAAAGATAAATCTCTCGGCGGGTAGACCTTGACTTTAGCAACGTCAAAGTATTTTTAATGAAAGCAAAATAGTCGTAGATGATGTCGGTGTAGAGTACAGGGTGTGATCTAGTATTATTTACAGAATTTTCAATCAATTCACGACACTCATGCTCCCACAGAGGGGTGATCACGTATCCCCAGTTCTGTAGGTTGCTCTTTATAGCTAAAAAGGCGTCATATAATTGTCCGTAGGTGGTGATTGTGACCTGATTTGTATCATTTTCATTATAGCACGCCCCACAGACGTGGTAAAAACACTATGGAAATTAATACCCTATGTGTGGACCGCAGACATGTGCATCACCAGCTAAAAAATATTTCTCATGTTTTTCACCGTAGCTCAGAGCATGTTGAATGTCATGGTGTAAAAATTCTGAATGATGTAGGGTCACGTCGCTGTCACAAGCACTATTACCTACAGAGGCGCCTCAGGAGAATTTTTTGTGTATCCAGATGCTCGCAGCTTTGACCATTTGGATGCTCATCATGAATGTTGACCTCTCCAGGATCATCATAGTTGTGTAATTGGGCTGTGAGATCGTGTAACAGCCCCTGTGGGGTAATGCGCGATCATTTTAGTTAATTTTTCCAACTCATAATCAGCCATTCTTAGTCACACAGATTTATATAAATTCACAGATGGTGGCTGTACACCTGCATAATTGTGTTTAAAATCACATAGTTCGGCGATAATGTCGGGTGTTGGACATTTATCAGTCTTTCATACGTGTCGCAGAAAGATTTTAGCTTGTTCTGCACGATGTTGGTGTGCGCGTAGTGTGCCGGCTTGATAGCAAAGTGATATCAAACTGTATTAAATAGATCCCATGCGTGTGCTGGTGATGACAGAGGGCGTTCTCTCCGCTATCCCTAATAAATACAGCATGGTGGCGGCTAGTAGCTGTAAAGATTCACACCTCCCACTTGTAAAGATTCACACCTCTCACTTGTAAAGATTCACACCTCCCACTTGTAAAGATTCACACCTCCCACTTGTAAAGATTCACACCTCCCACTTGTAAAGATTCACACCTCCCACTTGTAAAGATTCACACCTCCCACTTGTAAAGATTCACACCTCTCCACTTGTAAAGATTCACACCTCCCACTTGTAAAGATTCACACCTCCCACTTGTAAAGATTCACACCTCCCACTTGTAAAGATTCACACCTCCCACTTGTAAAAATTCACACCTCTCACTTGTAAAGATTCACACCTCCCACTTGTAAAGATTCACACCTCTCACTTGTAAAGATTCACACCTCTCACTTGTAAAGATTCACACCTCCCACTTGTAAAGATTCACACCTCCCACTTGTAAAGATTCACACCTCCCACTTGTAAAGATTCACACCTCCCACTTGTAAAGATTCACACCTTCTCACTTGTAAAGATTCACACCTTCCACTTGTAAAGATTCACACCTCCCACTTGTAAAGATTCACACCTCCCACTTGTAAAGATTCACACCTCCCACTTGTAAAGATTCACACCTCCCACTTGTAAAGATTCACACCTCCCACTTGTAAAGATTCACACCTCTCACTTGTAAAGATTCACACCTCCCACTTGTAAAGATTCACACCTCCCACTTGTAAAGATTCACACCTCCCACTTGTAAAGATTCACACCTCCCACTTGTAAAGATTCACACCTCCCACTTGTAAAGATTCACACCTCCCACTTGTAAAGATTCACACCTCTCACTTGTAAAGATTCACACCTCTCACTTGTAAAGATTCACACCTCCCACTTGTAAAGATTCACACCTCTCACTTGTAAAGATTCACACCTCCCACTTGTAAAGATTCACACCTCTCACTTGTAAAGATTCACACCTCCCACTTGTAAAGATTCACACCTCTCACTTGTAAAGATTCACACCTTCCACTTTAAAGATTCACACCTCCCACTTGTAAAGATTCACACCTCCCACTTGTAAAGATTCACACCTCCCACTTGTAAAGATTCACACCTCCCACTTGTAAACATTCACACCTCCCACTTGTAAAGATTCACACCTCTCACTTGTAAAGATTCACACCTGTCACTTGTAAAGATTCACACCTCCCAACTTGTAAACATTCACACCTCCCACTTGTAAACATTCACACCTCCCACTTGTAAACATTCACACCTCTCACTTGTAAAGATTCACACCTGTCACTTGTAAAGATTCACACCTCCCACTTGTAAAGATTCACACCTCTCACTTGTAAAGACTCACACCTCTCACTTGTAAACATTCACACCTCTCACTTGTAAAGATTCACACCTCCCACTTGTAAAGATTCACACCTCCCACTTGTAAGATTCCACCTCCCACTGTAAAGATTCACACCTCCCACTTGTAAAGATTCACACCTCTCACTTGTAAAATTCACACCTCCCACTTGTAAAGATTCACACCTCCCACTTGTAAAGATTCACACCTCCCACTTGTAAAGATTCACACCTCCCACTTGTAAAGATTCACACCTCTCACTTGTAAAGATTCACACCTCCCACTTGTAAAGATTCACACCTCTCACTTGTAAAGATTCACACCTCCCACTTGTAAAGATTCACACCTCCCACTTGTAAAGAGTCACACTCCATTAAAGTCACCTCCCACTTGTAAAGATTCACACCTCTCACTTGTAAAGATTCACACCTCGGCCTTTACAGACAGCTCTGGACAGACCTAACGTGAGTATATGGAGCGTCTCTATTTTTGGTCTCGTGAAGATGTACAATTGTTCAATTACATTTCAGTTTGTGTAGTTAAAGCCGCTATTTGTTTTAATAATTTAGCCGTGTTTTCATAGTCAAGGTAGATTTGCTTCAATAATATATTCCTACATTCATGCATCAATTATGTAATACACAGCTGAATAAATGTTTAGTTTTGTAGAAAGTCTTATCCTGTATTACGCATGTTCAGGTCAATAGCGTCATATTTACACCGTAGAGGTAAATTTAGTGCGCTATTATTAATATTAATAATTAATATAGGTAGTGATGAAAGTTCACATGGTTATTTTTATTTTAGCTGGAGGGTCGTAAGCTAGATCTGTTCTAATAATATAAACGTGTATCCATCACGCTGTATTTATGTAATACACTAGATAAGAGGGCTATCTGCTGTAAAATAATCTCCGTCATCGCAATACATACCTAACATTATCTAGTTATACACGCCGCGTTGATAAGGTGTAACGGGGCACGGCCTACTTAATACCTTACCCTTTTTTATTCAAGATGGACTCCAGATATTCTCGCGCTCAATATGATCGTTTGCGAGCAGCCAAACAATTGGGTATGTTTTATAGCGTATATACTGTGAATACTTTTCCGTCCAATTATGACAAGAGCATTCTTAAGGTGACACTTTAAGAATGCTCTTGTCATAATTGGACGGAAAAGTATTCACATCGATTTTTCTGGCTAACACGGTACCACAATATAATTTATTATTGTACACCATAGCGTATATACTGTATGACGTATTGTCTCGTGTTGTCTGAGTCTGTGTTTTGTATATTAACGGTATATTTCATTCTTTCTCATTTAAGAAGAGAGTGTCCATTCTGACTATGAGAACCTGTTCATTACGCAGAATTATGGCCACCTAGAGCTTCTAAATAACAACTCTGCTTGCGAGCGTCCAGCTCTCACCAGTCTGTCACAGGCAAGAAACCTATAGGTATATCCGATGATTTATACCTGTGGATCTAGACGGGGGATTAAATACATTTTCTCATACAGATACAGGTCGACTCCAAGCGGACTGTGTGGCTGAAAACGCTGATGCACCGGAACCAGGCGAACACCGCGATTCCGATATTGAGCTCGTGGAGGATCCCCAGGATTCAGATGTCGAGTTCGTAGAAACAGACTATAATTCTCTTACCCGTGCGATACCCTGCGCTCCTAAAAGATGGGGGGATTTGATAACCGCCCCGCTCAGGAATAGAAAAGGTGACGTATCTTTGAAATACATACGATCCCCAGCTTTGTGAATGTATCCCGTGTAGATATCATTTCTGGGCTCACTAATAGTTATATTTTATTTACAGATGTTAAACCAGCGTGCAGGAGGCTGCAGTCTGAAAAAGAAAACATCCCCATACGACAGCGATCGAGCGGCGCAATGCAAGTAATTCAGCACCCTCAGAAGTAAGTAGATGTGTGGCCCAGCTGCGCTTGGTACACATGTTCCCAGGAGAATGCACGGAAAAGGTAAATCACAAATATCTGATAAGCACACAACATCTGACATTTTTCCTGGTTCCACCAGAGGGAGCCCTTGAGACAGCAGTGAGCAAAAGACAATCTAGCTGAACGCTAGAGGAGTCGTTGGTGTTACCTCAGGGAGAGCAGACACGAGATCTCTGTACGGAGTTACCTCAGGAGAGGCTGACATCCACTGCTGCCTGTGCTCATATTAAGGTGTGTGTAGGACGACAGGCGAGTGGTGACCTAGAAAGGAGTGACTTCGGTGACAGATCACCTTCACTCAACTTAACCGGACACCGGGTCTGAAGTATTGCTGGAACCTTTACGGCTAGCGAGAGAAAACCGGAATCCCTGCTGGACTTCAAGTCGCAGAGGGTAGCCCTAAGTGCCGATACGTAACCGGGGTCAGGGAAGACGGGAGTCTGGCAGGTACCGCCATAAAGACACTGTTCTGTCCACAAAAAGACCTCATCACAAGGTCAGCCGGGCGTAGAGAGGAGAAGGAGTTAAACTTCGCTTCACGCAAGTTAGGACTCACACACATTAAAGAGAAAGGAGGCCTTTAAACCTACACAGTGATTACCTGGATGTGCATTCTCCACCCTGAGCAGCTTCCCGGGACATACCTGCAACCATCACCAGTAAAGGTATGGAAAGAGACTGATTTGTGTGTGACTACCTTATTGCTTGCACCCCTGCACCGCCATATCACCCTGAGGGATCCATCCAGTCTCGCCTGTGGGAGACTTAACACCTTGCTGCCCCAACCCTCAGAGGATTCACCCTGCAGCGCTGGTCACCCTGATCAGAAACCACAGGTGGCGTCACAAACTATTACTACAATCCCCTGTAAATATCCCCCTTTGTATGAGCGCCCAGGGCAACGGACCGAGCTGTGCTACTTGTGACATTTCCCATAGACTTCAATGGGCTCGGTGCCGAGTACCCCATAACCCTGGTGTTGTGCGGCTCATCTTCGGCGTCACGAACAGGATCAGAAGCTCGCTATATGTGAGTCCTGTGTGCCTAATTGGACTGTTTTTGTGCAAAAAGACTGTGTTGCTGTTTTGTGATTTTTGGCGCCAATTGTCCGCCATTGCCCGCCAAAGTACAGCGCTACAGCGCAAAGAGAAGGGGCGTACCTGCAGAAAGCGCGCGGAGTCCCGGACACGCCCCCAACGCTGACGCGGCGGCAGGTCCTGACATCGCTGTGCCCGGAGAGCTGCAGCCTTCAGGAAAAGGTAGGCCACGTTGAACTAGGGGGGGCGCAGACATGTCGCAGCCGCAAGCTGACAGCACGGCCGAGGGCGACCACTCCAATGACTCACCCGCCGGCGCTGCAGCGCAGGATGGAATCGCTGGCCCCTCACCAGGTCCGGTGGCCCCGATAGTACCGCTGACGCTCCCATACCTGCCTGGAGCAAAGTGGCTCCCTCAGTATAGCGGTAAGCCGGATACCCTGTCAGGGTTCAAGCGCAAAATATGCAGCATACTGGACATGTACCCTATGACAGAGAAGCAAAAAGCTGCAGTGGTATTAGGACAATTGACTGGTGCTGCAGAAAGGGAAGTGGAGACTTGGACAGCTGCAGACCAGGAATCAGTGCTTTCAATTTTCTTAAAGCTACAGACTATTTTTGAGGACCGCACTGAAACAGATCTCCGGATGAGGTTTTACCAATGCTCCCAGAGACCAGATGACAGTATTAGGGACTATGCCTGCCGACTACAGGGGGCCCTGCGAGCTCTCAAACAGGTTAACCCTATAACTGCCATTAATGAAAGTAAAATGCTGAAGGAACAGTTTGTACGGGGACTGAGGTCCCAAGCTGAAAGCAGAACTGTGCACTGGTGGTCCTTGGATCATCCTGACGCTACCTTTGATGCCTTAAAAGATATGGCTATAAAAGGACTGCGACCCCTGGAGAAGCCTGAGGTGGCAACTCAGTATCACTCGGGTGAAGCCACTCTAAAGCCGGCAGCATCCACCTTTTCCCCGCTGGTGGCGGAAGCCAAAACGCAAGTGGCGCCCCCTACTGAGTTGGAATGTCTGCGCTCAGAAGTGCGCCAGCTGACTAAAAACCTGGCCGCTGTAATGAGTGCCCTGCAACTGCGGAAGGAAGAAGGAGGAAAGATCCTGCTAGCCGACTGCCCAGAGGATGTCCCTTGGATGAACCGGAGGAAAAGGAGGACGTCGCCCCACCGGAGGAGGACAACGCCACCCCCAGGAGCGACCCCTGATCAGCACCATCCTCGCCGAGAGATCATCTGCTACCGTTGCAACAGAAAAGGTCATCTAGCCCAGCAGTGTCCTTTAAACGAGCAGATCCTGGGTCCGAGGGCCAACACCCAGGAATAGACTCATCAGGCCCCTCAGACTGGAACCGCAGGTTTGTGGGAGGAAGACCTTACCTGTCCATCATCCTGGACGGGATTGCAATCCCTGCCCTGCTGGACACTGGATCTCAGGTGACCATCATACCTGATGTCCTGTATAATAAGTTTTGGTCCATGGACAGTCTCCAGCCTCCGAGCCCTGACTTTACAGTGTACGCCTCAAATGGTCTCCCTGTTGATATACTAGGAGCCAAAAACGTGGACGTAAAGGTGGGCAGAGTGGAGCTGAAGGACCAGGGACTCTTAGTAGTAAAGACTGTAAATGAGGAAAATGGCTTAAATGTGATTTTAGGTACTAACATTATTAGTAACTGTCTGGGAGAAGTTGTGTTTTTGCTCCAACAGCTCGCTGAAGTTGCCAAGCCAAAGCAAAAGGGAGTGATCCAGAGGGAGATCCGGGCCCTGATGTGCCAGCAGCAAGCGAAGCTGACAGATGGTGAAATTGGTAATGTACGGGTGACAGACCCGAACCCCATTGTGATACCCCCAATGAGTGAAATGCTTATATGGTGTAGAGCGGCCATAGGTCTGAGAGGACAGAACTACCAAGCAGTAGTAGAGCCCCATCGTTCAGAGCACAGACCTACACTCTTGACTGCTAGAGGGGTAGTGGAAGTAATAAATGGGAGAGTACCAGTACGTCTTCTCAACTGGGGAGAAGATGAAGTAAATTTACCACGCTATGCCACAGTTGCTAAATTACATACCGTAGATAACAACTCTATTCTCACGACCGAGTCCTTAGCCTCCCGCCAACCAGCGGAGGATAATGACCCAGCAACCCAGGTGGCGGATTGGTGTCAGCAGCTCCATGTCGGGACAGACACCACTCCCGCCCACCAGAAACAGGGAGTACTACGGTGGTACAGGAGTACACACGGGTATTTAGCAAACACCCACTTGACTTTGGGACAATTATTGTCGGGGTCGTCTCGTCAAACACTCGTCCTCCAGTCACTCCAAATTAGATTAAGAGCATGGGTCGACCAATCAAAGTATGAGTCAGACACAAGGCTGGTTCAAACTTAGAGCACGCTCAAGAATGGTACTAGTAGCACCGATCTCAGCAATGTCCTGTCTTTATTAGCATACACGGGATTATATAGACATAACAAACAGAATGACCCACGTGGGGTAAGCTATATTCTTCTAATATCCGGCCAGCCCTGATTGGCCCATGTCTCCAGACAGATATTGATGTCGTCTTCAATTGTTAAATGTCATTGTGGTCGTCATCAACGGCTTGATTCAACTTTGTCTGTCAGAAGTAGGTGTTGATCTGGGTCAATGTCTCAGGAACAGATGTTGGCGGATACTGGTGCTATCTTTGAACTAAGTTTCGATATGACTTGTCTTCAGAGCACAGAATAGAGGAAAAGCACACAAGCATATATATATATATATATATATATATAAGAAAATATAAGAATATAGAAATGGACATATGACATTAGACATTGGACATATTATAATTGTCCTTTGCAATTGCAATCATGGGCAAACTGTTTATATCTTAGCACCTACCATCTCTGATCAATTATGTCTTATTCTAGCAGGTTATAAAATGTAACGACAGGAAATGTAGCCGCGTGGGTTCATTTCTACATCTATGTAACACTCAATAGGTGTGACATTTGACATTGAAGTTCAGCCTTGTAAGACTCCTTGATGTGGTCTGGCCCAGACGTCTTGACATTTCCTCAGAGGAAACAGATGTGGGTGTAGGTCGATGCTGGCTCTTTCTTAGCTAAAGCATTGTTATATTTGATATATCTGGTTTCACTCGACAAGGAAAATTTATGTTTCAAAATGGATGCAGAACACAAAATGGTGGCAAAGCACATGTAAGCATATATATGTGTGTATAAAGTAGGAAAGTATATTTTACCTTGACAATCCCCCCTAAACACTAAATTTTCCCTTGGCGAGGTGACCTTTGAGACTGTCCATGTGTGGGGAGAGGGGAGGTGGATTTCTTCACCCAGCTACCTCAGAGACTGCCCCCTTATGGGACGCCCCCAGGCAGCTGAGTCCCTATGTTGGTTAACACATGGAGTTCTCCCATCTGTCCCTAAACTAACTCTTTTGATTGTATCGCGTCATAGAGGGTTTTGCCAAGAGGATCAGGCGAGGTATATTGTTCCATATCCCCTACATTCACATACATCTCTTCTTGAAGAATGAAGGTACCTGAGGGGTTGGCAGCCTTGGTTACAACCTTCCTGTATATGGGTACCACGCAACATAGGATTATCAATCCTATGACTAAAAGTCCCATTACCACCAAATAGGCCTGTTGGAGAAATCCTTCAAAGCCTCCCAACCATTCTGAGAAGAAAGAAGTATCAACTCCTGCATTCTCTTTCACCTCCTTAGCCAGCTTCTTAATTTTTGTGAGGGCTATCATAGTTTTTCCATTGTCCCCAGAGTTTTGAGGGATATAAGTACAACATTCTTCCCCTATCATCTCACAGACCCCACCTTTCTCAGCTAGGATCATATCAATGGCCAGTCTATTTTGGAGAGTCATTCTTGTGTTGGGGCCCAGTTCCTCAACTATGCCCTGGAAAGCATCTTGACTAAAATTGATAAATCTTTGCTCGGTGTAGTATATATAATTTATCCAGTCTACATTGTAATTGATTTGTACCTGAGGAATAATAGAGCGGAAACCTGCATAAATCTGATTTTGGGCTTTATATTCATCTGGGACCCCCCTTGGAACTCCTATGGAGTCTATATAAACTTTGGGATCCTCAGTATAACCGAGGTGTAGTTGATCCAGGCTCCTTCTGCTTCTGGATGTTAATGAAGTGAACATTTCAGGGTTGTGACTACTAGGGTCATCCCAAGGCATGATTTTGAATTGCATTGCTAATTTCACCAAAGTGCATTGCCCAGTCCAAGTTATGGGGAGTTTGGACCTAAGTCGCCCATCCCCACAGAGCCAGTGTATGTCATACATGTATCTGGAATGGTTGGTCAGTAAGGCTGCTTCTAGAGTCTTGTTGCTCTTACAAAAACCTTTCTCAAAGATGCCTAGAGAAAGGCCTTTGGAGGCATCGGGGGAGTAGCAGGTATAATTATCTGTAGTGACGATTACATTACCCGGGACCCTATTTTTACCTTTTTCCCTAACAAGAGGAATATAGGCAGGGCAGGCACTGCCATTGGATCCCTTTAGGAGTCCAAGCAGACAGAGGGTTATGGTGTGGTCAGCCGGGAAAGCATGACTGTACAGATGAGCGTTTGGAGCTGCACAGGCAACACACCCTATTGATATGTTTTGAACTTTAACATTATATCTAACCCATTCGATCCAGAGATTTTTACGGGGACCGACTTGGGAAAAGACATCTTCCCTTTCGAGCCCTGGGATTGGAATTACTTCATCAATTAGCTGTTGTAGCTTGTCAGGGCTGGAGTGGGTTTTGTTTTTATATCCTTCAAACACATGTACCCATATTTATCTTGTTCGCCTTTATGAGGATACATGCTGAAATAATATCTTCCCAAATCTGTAGGCTGAGGTTTTCTAATTTTAATGTCAATCCCCAATTACAGGCCCCGTGTACCGTAGTATAACCAGTAAGTGCCAGTCTGGTTTTTAGAGGCTTGCCATTCTTATCTTTGCTATCCATAGCCTCTTTAGGCTTGTAACCCCAGTCTGTCCCTGTGTTCCACCCTGCATCTGACCAGGAATAGCACTTATCATTTCCTGGTCTAGTTGGACACATATAAAAATTGTCTGGGCAACCACCATAATTTCTTATAACTTGAATTCTCGTAAAGTTCCAGACATTAAGTGGGCTGTCCATATTGACCCAGAAATTGAAGCACCACCCATGGACAGTAGGAGCAAACAAAGCTGCAGAAAGGATATATATATATATCTTCATGACTGTTGACCAGTCTTGTCTCTTTTACAATGCGAGGCGTGAATCCAGGTGTTCTTGCCCTCAAGCTTCAGAGCGGTTGGCGTGGTCAGGATCACGGTGTAGGGACCTTCAAATCTGGGTTGGAGGCAGTCTTTCCTCACAAACTTTTTCACATACACCCGGTCACCAGGCGAGAAGTTGTGCACCGTGTCACCTGTGGATTCTGGGAGAGAAGCAGACACTATAGAATGGGTGTTAGTCAACTCCTTAGACAAAGCAATTACAAACTTTACTACTTTATCATTAGTTTCAGATAGTTCCTGGGCCTGATATCTCCTATCTTGGAGGGGCCCCGAACAGAATCTCATGAGGAGTCAACCCATGTTTGGCCTGTGGAGTGTGCCTAATGTGATACAGCACTATGGGGAGCAGGTCAGGCCAGGGGAGGGGGTGGTCTTGGGTCATTTTCAGAAGTTGGGTTTTGATGGTGGAGTTCATTCTCTCCACCTTGCCTGAGCTGGCTGGATGATATGGGGTGTGGAGACCCAAATCTGTTCCTAGCATGTTCCACAGCTCCCTGTAGACACTTGCAGTGAAGGCTGGGCCTTGATCTGATTCTATCACTTCAGGGATTCCAAATCTGCAGGCAATTTCAGTGATCAGCTTCTTTGCTGTGGTTTTCGCAGTTATGTTGGTGACTGGGTAGGCTTCTGGCCAGGCAGAGAACATGTCCACTGCCACAAGAACATATTCATATTTTCCAGCTTTGGGCATCTGGATATGGTCCACTTGTATCCTCTGCCAAGGGTAATCTGTTTGGCCAGGTGTTGAAGAGGGACATGTTCAGTGGCCGTTGGGTTACATGTGGCACAAACAGAGCAGGATCTTGAATAGGCTGACACAGCAGAGGAAATTCCAGGCGCATAGTACAGTTTCTGAATGCAGGCTATGGCTTGATTCTTTCCTCTATGAGTGGGTCCATGAGCCCACGCAGCCACAGCTGGGTACATGCGCTTAGGCAGGCAGGGTCTTCCGTTGACCTTATAGAATGAAGGATATGGACCTGATCCTGTGGCCCCTGCAGCTTTCCATTGTTTTACTTCCTCAATGGGGGTCTGCTTCTGTTCTTCCCATAACTTTTCCTCCGGCGTCCTTGGGAGCTGTTGCAAGATGGTCAGATCCGAATGTTCCACTTCATCAGCTTCAATCATTCGTTTCTTTTTCTTTGCCCTGTAGGCCTGATCAGCCTGTTCCTTGGCCTTTGCTCTGGTAAGGTAAGCCATCACCACTGGTTGTGAGGTTTCTTCTGATTCTTCCATCTTCTCCTGCCACTTTGGTGACACATCCTGAATTGCTGCAGCTTTGGCAGCTTGATCTGCCAGGTTATTTCCTCTAGCTTCTCTTGAATTCACTTTTCCATGAGCTTTGACTTTGACAACAGCAATCTGAGAAGGTTTTTCCAGGGCCTCCATCAACATCTTGATCCATACAGCGTGTTTTACTGGTGTCCCTGCAGCCGTGATGAACCCTCTAGTTTTCCACAGGAATCCAAAGTCATTGGAGATACCATGTGCATATCTTGAGTCTGTGTAGATATTGACTGTTGTTCCTGCCGCCAAATGACAGGCTTCTATCAAAGCCACAAGTTCAGCTTCTTGTGCTGACATGCGAGGTGGTAGGGCTTCAGCCATGAGGACCTCTGTCTCCGTGGTAACAGCGTATCCTGTGTGAAACTTGCCTTGAGTATCCGCAAAACGGGAACCATCCGTCCATAGATGCAGAGCGGGGTCTGGAAGTGGATAAGACACCATGTTTTCTGGTGCTGAGGTTTCCAATCGCAAAACCTCCAGACAATTATGAGGACTAATATGGGATAGTTCCTCTTCCTCTGGGTAGATCGCTTCTCCTTCTCCCCCCTCAGGAGGTGGAAGCAAAGTGGCAGGATTAATAGTGGTGCATCTTTTAAAGGTGATGTTTGATGGGAGCAGTAGTGAGCATTGAAGACGGAGGTGCCTTTGCTGTGAGAGATGTCTGGGAGAGGTTTGCTGCAGTACTACCGAGAGATAATGGCCCGCTTGAATAATCAAATCATGTCCAAGGACGACGTCAGCAGACTTGTCCAGAAGAATATGAGCAGCATGGACCGCCTTGAGACACGTAGGAGACGTGCGAGCCACAGGGTCCAAACGGGCTGAGTAATAGCCTAGAGGCCAATACTTGTCATCACGGCGTTGAGCTAGAACTCCA
Organism: Oophaga sylvatica; assembly: GCA_033576555.1. Lineage (NCBI taxonomy): Eukaryota > Metazoa > Chordata > Amphibia > Anura > Dendrobatidae > Oophaga > Oophaga sylvatica. Next base: position 99,481 of record JARQOD010000739.1, read on the forward strand.
GAAGCGTGTCCCCCGGATTCAGACACGAAGAGGTGGAAGGGTTGAGTGTAATCCGGGATGCCTAAGGCAGGAGCAGAGATGACACTCTCCTTCAGTTGATAGAAGCACTGTCTCTGTTGTTCATAGACATCTGGATCCGGGGCATTCCGCCAGTCTGGGCCTCCATTCTTGAGACAGTCATACAGAGGCTGCATGAGTCTGGAGGCATCAGGAATCCACTGTCTGCAGTAGGTGATGAGCCCAAGAAAGGTCTGCATGGCAACGTAAGTCTCTGGGTAGCCTATCTCTCGGATAGCCTGCTTCCTCTCCTCTGTGAGATGTCGGGCACCTGGTGAGATGCAATGTCCCAAAAAGACGACTTTCACCTGGCACCACTGCACCTTGTCCTTGGAGACTTTCCAGTTAGCTGAGTGTAGAAACATCAGGAGGGATATGGACGCTTCTTCCAGATTATCACGAGTTCCACACAAGAGGAGATCATCCACGTACTGTAGAAGGGTGACCTGTGGATTTTCTTGAATCCATGGTTCCAGGATCATCTTCATGGCCTGGGTAAACTGATTAGGCGAATTCTGGGCTCCTTGAGGGGTCCTGGTCCATGTAAGCTGTGACCCCTGGAAGGTAAAGGCAAAAAGGAACCAAGAGTCTTCGTGTAAGGGCACACTGAAGAAGGCGTTTGCCAGATCAATGACAGTGAACATTGTAGCAGATATTGGAACCTGAGACAACAGGGTGTTAGGATTCGGTACCACAGGTGTTTCCAGAATAGTTGCTGCATTGACTGCTCTGAGATCCTGCACCAGCCGGTACTTTGGAGGTTCTCCTGGAGCTGTCTTCTTCTTGACTGGGAACAGAGGTGTGTTGCAGGGTGACACACATCTTATCAGAACTCCAGACTTCAGAAGAGAAGAAATTTGTGCACCCAAACTGTGTTCTTGTGCTGCTTTAAGAGGGTATTGAGGCAAACGTGGATATGGATGGCCAGGTTTCAGGTACACCTTGACTGGTGGCACTTGCAGTAATCCCACATCTTCAGGACCATTAGACCACAAAGAAGCTGGAAACAGGGAAGTATCTAAGAGCGGCTCGAAGGCTTCGGGTTGTATAGTCATCATCATCAGAGGAAATGCTTTCAGGACACACCTATCTTCAACCCCTTGCTGGAATTGGGGTCTTGGAGGCAAAGTTCCATACCTTGTTCTCCAAAGGTGATTGTAGCCTTCATTCTTTCCAACAGGTCAGCTCCAAGTAGATTAACAGGACAGGTTTCAGAGACTAGGAATTTAGTCAATACTCCTGTGAAGGGTCCTGCAGACACTGGGACAGTAAGAGGAGAGGTGGTCCTTTGGCCTTCTACTCCAACACAGGTAAGAGTTTCAGAGGACAGAGATACTGATGAAGGAAGCTGTGTAGAAGAGATAACAGAAGTGGCCGCCCCAGTGTCAACTAAGAACTTCAAAGGTTGGTGGTCCACCTGTAGGGTGACTGTCCCACAAGCTGCGGATGGATGGGCAGCTGGGAAGGTGGACACTGGTCGGCCTTCCTGTCAATAACGTGGGGGTGGCCTGTTGTCATTGTAATCTTGACGTCTGTTGTCATAGCTGTCCCGAGAGCTAGGGTCATTCCTTTGATTCCTGCGGCGTGGACAGTTTCTGAGGATATGACCCGGGCTGCCACACTCCCAGCACAATACACGTCCTTCAGGGTCACGACCTGGTCTTCTGTCTCGCTGGTCTCGTTGGTTGGATCTTCTGTCGTACCCATGCTCTTGCCTTCTTGGTGGGGGTGGAGAATCTGCTCCATTACCTCTGACCATCACCCACTTTATCCCTGGCTGGTTGTTAATGGGGGGGTAATTTTCTTGACCTTGGTAGACCATGATGGGGGTGGAAGCAGCCTTCTCTTTAGCTTCAGCATCCTTTTCTTGCTTCTGTTTTGCCTTCTGGAGTGCTTTAACGACCGTAGTGGCATCATCAAAGGAAGCAGACCGGATTTCTGGACGTGTGCTGAGGACCTCTTCCTTGAGTTTATCTTGGAGGCCATCAATAAAGGACTGTACCAGCAGGGCAGCCTGAGTTTTTATGTGTGGGCTGTATCCTAGATCCTCAAAATGCATGAGGAGCCAGTTAGCATAGGTGTCAACAGACTCTCCCGGTTCCTGTTGGACATCTTGAATGGACCCTGCTTGGTCAGACAGTCTGTCCTGTGCCCAGGCCTTCAATTGTTTCATAAATTCGAGGCCAGACTGATAGGTGGAGGGTGGGTCAGCCTTGCTAGGATCCAATGCCTTTTGAATGGTGGGTAGGAATGATTCTTTAGTTTTCACAGAGGTGATGCCTGAAAGGTCGGCCCAGGTAGCCCCGTACACACTGCGGGTGACATCCAGACATCGTACATACTGCATAGGGTGCTTGTCAGGGTCTGGTAATCTGCTGACTATAGACTCCACTTGGGTGGGAGTGAAAGGTTGATACTTGATTTCTCCCAATGGGCCAGGAACAGTACGGGTCGGGGCTTCTGGTGTCTGGGCCTGAGGTGCTGGCTCAGTGCAGGCCGAAGCTGCTGGTGTCTGGGCCTGAGGTGAAGCTAATAGTGGTGATAGAGGTTGAGCTTGAGGATTGCTTTGGGCCTGCTGAACGGGCTGAACTGCTTGAACGGACCCTTGTGGAAGGGTCGGCATAATTGGGGTCATTTGTTGGATAGCCAGAGGCATGGCTTTGTGGACTGCTGGGTTCCGCATACAGACGATTCTGACAGAATCTAATTCATGGTCTATGGTGCATAATCCATCTTTTAAAGATGAGACATGCTCCTGCATGCAGGGACCAAGGGGATATCCAAAAGCACCTGAGGATATGAGTGGGATGGACAGAGTACGTCTAGTCATCACTTGGGGGTGGATTCGTCCAGCAAGAGTCAATACAGAGCGTATGGTTGATTCCAGTACCATTTGTGACCGTCCGGCATCGCTTGGGTCATAAACCGGGCCTACAGCGTGTATCACAACATCAGAAGGGAGATTGCCTGCTCGGGTCACCGCAGCCTGTCCAGGCGGGATGGGGCCATACACTGATATATGGGTTGCACAGTCTTTGACCAAATCTGGTCCTGCAGCTGCTTCAAGAGCACGGGCCAAGCCTCCCAGGTTCTGGAGATTGGAATTGGCAGGGTTTACTATAGCCCCCACTTGGTGGGTGAGGACATCCCCGTACCCAATGGACAGTGTGACAGGACATCCATCAGGGCGGACATAATCCTGTGAATGACAACGGGTCCAGACCTCATACCCTACTTGTGGTACAGGGGCCAGCAAAGGCCTGGAGGCGGGTGTGGAGTGCCATTCAGCCCTCAGGAGTGGAGGAGAGAGAGACCTAGATATGGGTGGCTCTTGAATTGCGGGGGATGGGGGTGGAAATGGAGATGTGGATGGGGTAAGTCCTGCGGACTGGGAGACCACCCTCTTTGGGGTCCTTGATCATCTGGGTTGATGGCACCCCGTCTCCGGAGTACAACTTGGCGGATGTCCTCCTGGAATTGTGGGGAACTCATATACTGTGAGGGGTCAGGAGCCCCTGCCGGTGGAGGCGGAGGGCTCGCAGGGGGTGGCGGTATCCCGCGATCCGCAGCAGTCTGCGCTCTTGTGAGGACTGGATAGGCAGGGACCGGTGTACCTGGAAGGCCAGGGGCATGTGCCCTTGTTCTATCAATGTCCGTAGGGTATGCTGGCTGATAGTAGGCCCCTGTTGACATTATCAAGGGTATAGGCCTGACTGGGAGTTTCTGGTTGTCCCAAGATGGCTGCCAGAGGAAGTGGGGTGTTGGCTGTTTCCGGGTGTCCCAAGATGGCTGCTGGGTGTAGCAAGATGGCCGCTGGAGGAAGGGGAGGGACCATTTACGGGTGTGCCAAGATGGCTGCTAGAGGAAGTGGGTGGGGCATTTCCCAGTGGGGGGCAGGGGCGGGGAGCCCCACAAACACGACAGGACTCCGCCCAGGGCGGGTTCTGTTCACCACACACACGGCACACCCACCCTTCCGGTGATTTGGTGTCGACTCCATTATAGGGTGGTGGCTGGGGCGCACTGGGTACAGTGACGGGCATTATGGGGCTGACAGCCATTTTTATTACATCAACAAGGTCACATTCTGAACATTTTATATATCCAAACAAGGGCTTGGCACCTTCTGATCCTCCTGCACCGTCTACCTCTCTCCAGCCTTCAATTTTCAAATCATTTGCTACTCTAAGATGTGCTTGTGCTTGGTGCAGGAGTCCCTGATCACTTAACATTCCTTTTCTCTGGCTTACAAAATCTTTCCACACTGAAGGCTGAAGCCTCCCTGTACTGGGTAGGCCCATCATTTTGTATAAACTCCTCACATTTTTAACAGCCTTCTTGCCATCCCGTGACTTCACTATCTCACCAACTCCCAAAGCACCACCCTCTAACTTGTGGGGTTTTTCTGATTTAAACATGCGCATCATGATATTAACAGAGTGCAATGATCTGTCGCGACTCAGACCACCGGCGTCACTTGCAGGTCACCACCCGTCAATGCAGAGTCCCCCTCGATACACTGACAAGACAAAAGAGTCCCTGCTCTATCTGTCTCTTCCCTAACTGGATGGTGACTTTACAGCACAGTTCACCGTAACACTCTACACAGCACAGAGTCCCCCTCGATGTGCTGACACCTGGGCTTCTCCTAATGAGACTTTCCAGGTTAGACAAAGAGTCCTCCTCTATTTGTCACTTTCTCAGACGAAGAGTCCTCCTCAATTCGTCTCCTAAGGAAATTTGGTTATGCGCACCCCTACCACAATTCTCTACAAGATACTAGGAATTTGGACACTTTCAAACTGTCACGGGAGGCAACTATCTAGAACAGAGTACAGTGACCGGAGGAGGAGGAAGTGGTGCACACGAGTACGCGCAGGCACGCGACGTCACTCGGTCTGACAGTGCTGGTTCGGAACGTGGCGCGGGGTCGCTCACGGTCTCACCACTCGACCGGTCACCCACTCAGACCCAAATAGACAATCACAATAGGACCTCACAGTGACTGAGACACAGGCAAGTGGGACACATATACAGGATATATGATCTCAACTTACCGTGTTCTGGAGGCTGCAGTCCTCGAAGTCAGTCACCGCGGGCACCACCGGAAGTCCTTGGACGGGTCTGGCGGGCAGCGAGCCGTTGGCCACGCCCCACGTTGTGGCGCCAATTGTCGGGGTCGTCTCGTCAAACACTCGTCCTCCAGTCACTCCAAATTAGATTAAGAGCATGGGTCGACCAATCAAAGTATGAGTCAGACACAAGGCTGGTTCAAACTTAGAGCACGCTCAAGAATGGTACTAGTAGCACCGATCTCAGCAATGTCCTGTCTTTATTAGCATACACGGGATTATATAGACATAACAAACAGAATGACCCACGTGGGGTAAGCTATATTCTTCTAATATCCGGCCAGCCCTGATTGGCCCATGTCTCCAGACAGATATTGATGTCGTCTTCAATTGTTAAATGTCATTGTGGTCGTCATCAACGGCTTGATTCAACTTTGTCTGTCAGAAGTAGGTGTTGATCTGGGTCAATGTCTCAGGAACAGATGTTGGCGGATACTGGTGCTATCTTTGAACTAAGTTTCGATATGACTTGTCTTCAGAGCACAGAATAGAGGAAAAGCACACAAGCATATATATATATATATATATATAAGAAAATATAAGAATATAGAAATGGACATATGACATTAGACATTGAACATATTATAATTGTCCTTTGCAATTGCAATCATGGGCAAACTGTTTATATCTTAGCACCTACCATCTCTGATCAATTATGTCTTATTCTAGCAGGTTATAAAATGTAACGACAGGAAATGTAGCCGCGTGGGTTCATTTCTACATCTATGTAACACTCAATAGGTTGGACATTTGACATTGAAGTTCAGCCTTGTAAGACTCCTTGATGTGGTCTGGCCCAGACGTCTTGACATTTCCTCAGAGGAAACAGATGTGGGTGTAGGTCGATGCTGGCTCTTTCTTAGCTAAAGCATTGTTATATTTGATATATCTGGTTTCACTCGACAAGGAAAATTTATGTTTCAAAATGGATGCAGAACACAAAATGGTGGCAAAGCACATGTAAGCATATATATGTGTGTATAAAGTAGGAAAGTATATTTTACCTTGACAAAGGGAGTACAACATCATATTCCTACAGGCAGTCATCCTCCCATCAAAGAACAGTATAGGCCTATACCTCCAGCACACTACCAGAAAGCTAAGGAAATGTTGCGTGACATGAAGGATGCAGGGGTGATAAGGGATAGTTGTAGTCCCTGGGCAGCACCTCTAGTCCTAGTTAAGAAAAAGGATGGAAGCATGAGAATGTGTGTAGATTACAGACAAGTAAATCGCATAACACATAAAGATGCATACCCTTTACCACGCATTGAGGAATCCTTAGCTGCCTTAAAAACTGCTAACTACTTTTCCACCCTCGACCTCACTAGTGGGTATTGGCAAGTAGCTGTGGCTGAGGAGGATCGGAGAAGACGGCTTTTACCACCCCAATGGGACTCTGTGAGTTTGACAGAATGCCGTTTGGACTCAGCAGTGCCCCGGGAACGTTCCAGAGAGTGATGGAGAGTTGCCTGGGACATCTCAACTTTGAAACCGTGTTGCTGTACCTGGACGACGTAATTGTGTACTCCAAGACGTATGAGGATCATCTGAAGCACCTGGCAGAGGTATTCGAGTCACTGTCCAAGTATGGGATGAAACTGAAGCCTTCAAAGTGCCATCTGCTCAAACAAAAGGTACAGTACTTGGGACATATTGTCAGCTCGGAAGGAGTAGCGCCAGACCCCGAGAAGGTCACTGCCATCCAGAAATGGCCAGAACCAAGGAATCTCAAGGAGGTGCGTCAGTTCCTGGGACTGACAGGTTACTACCGGAGGTTTGTAAAGGACTACACCAAGAAAGCAGCGCCTCTGCAGGACCTCCTGGTAGGACAACCCCTCAAGAGCAGAAATCCTCCATTCCACTGGGGTAAAGAACAAGCTGAGGCATTCAAGGAGATGAAGGAGATCCTGACAGGCGATGAGATCTTAGCCTACCCCGACTACAGCCAGCCGTTCCTGCTGTACACTGATGCCAGCAACGAAGGATTGGGAGCTGTCCTCAGTCAGAAGCAAAATGGCCAAGAAAAAGTCATCGCATATGCAAGCAGTAAGCTCCGGCCGACCGAGAGAAACCCAGAGAACTATAGCAGCTTCAAGTTGGAGTTCCTGGTGCTGGTCTGGGCCATTACGGAAATATTCAAGCATTACCTAGCCTCCAGCAAGTTCACTGCGTACACAGACAATAACCCCTTGACACATCTTGAAACAGCCAAGCTGGGAGCCATGGAGCAACGTTGGATGGCTCGGCTGTCGAACTATCAATTTACCATCAAGTACAGGGCGGGCCGTAAGAACGCCAACGCTGACGCCTTGTCCAGAATGCCGCATGAATCCGACACGGAAGAAGAATCGGATGATCTAGAAGAGATTGAGCTACCTGCATTCCACAGAAATGGGATGATCCATGAACAACGAGCCTACAGGAAGCAGCGTGGTAAGACGTTAAACCCTTTACCTCACCACAGCTGGAAGGAGACCCAGAACAGTGACCCGGTTGTCAGCCACATCAAGGAACTGATAACTCAGGAAGGTTCCTCCTTGGAGAAGGATGCGTCTCAACAAGCGAAGCAGCTGTGGAACGAGAGAAGCCGGCTGTTCATCTACCGAGAGAAGCTGTGCCGAAGGTACGTCAACCCCAGAACCCATGAGATGGTATGGCAGATAGTAGTGCCAAGAACAGACATCCAGATGGTGATGGAAGCCTACCACGATCGAGCGGGGCACTTTGGCTGGAAGAAGTTGGAAACCCTGCTGAAGTGTCGTTTCTACTGGGTGGGAATGCGAAGTTCCATCGAGAAATGGTGTAAAAACTGTGCGTCCTGTAGCCTCCGAAGGAAAGACTACAGTAGCCAGAAAGCACCCCTGCAACCCATCAAGACGACTCGTCCCTTGGAGATCGTGGCATTGGACCATGTCAAGTTGTCACCCAGCAGGTCAGGATACTCATATGCCCTGACAATGGTGGATCACTACTCCAGGTTCCTGGTGGTCGCCCCTGTTAAAGATCTGACAGCTGAAACAGCAGCAAAGACGTTTCAGGCGTGTTTCTGCAGACCCCATGGATATCCAGAGCAAGTGCTAACTGATCAAGGTCCTGCCTTTGAAGCTGAACTGTTTAAGGAATTCTGTCACTTGTACAGGTGTAAGAAGATAAGAACCACACCGTACCACCCCCAAACCAATGGTCACTGTGAGAAGATGAATCACATAGTCATTGATCTGCTGAAGACGGTACCACTTGAGGAGAGGAATCGGTGGCCAGACCTACTACCTGACCTAGTAGATCTGTACAATCACATACCAGTGAGTTCCACCAACTGCACTCCAGCCTACCTTATGCGAGCAAGACCAGGAAAGCTGCCCATGGATTTGGAACTTGGTGTTGTAGAACCAGAAGCTGATGTTACTACTGAAGATTGGGACACGAACCGACAGGAACAGTACAGGAGGGTAAAAGCCTGCGTGGAAGATAGTCTCAATAAAGTAAGGGAAAAGCAAGAGGAGAACTACAACAAAAGTGCGCCAGCTGAACCTTTTAATGAAAAATGAAAAATTCTTTCCTTATAACTTAAATTTTCATGATGTTAGTTCATAGATATCCAAAAAGTGGCCCCTATATCCCTCATTTTATTTTTAATGGGATTTTCAGGTTTCCCACCCCTTTATAAATTTATGTGCATATGTTTCTTCTTGGGATTCTTCATATGACTCTGACTTTATTTTGCATAAATTGCATTCATAGAGGGCTTTTTCTGATTTTTCTATTTATTACTTTAATTTTATTTTTTATTATTATTTTTCTAATTATAATGTACATCTGATTTCCTAGAATTAATTAATGATTCTCTCTCATCTTTCATAGGCGAATCAATAAAAATCCTCTATTACCACTACACATCGTTCCAGTGATTCCTAGAACCTGCTATGTTCACAGTCACAGTGCACTGCTGTTTTTTGCGTTCTACAGAGCGTGCCACCACCTAGAGGAGAGGGATTATGACCTATTTCCGGTCTAGTCCCCATGACTGCGTCTCAGCAGGCAGTTCGCAGGCTCTCAGCAGGCAGTCTCAGCAGGCAGTCTCAGCAGGCAGTCTCAGCACACTGAGGTCACTTCCGGTCACATGGTAACGCCGGGCTCCTATATATACACATGGTGATCGTCCTCACACAGCGCCTTTCCTGATAGCCTTACTGCTGGACTTATTTAGCGCTCACTTCACTCTTCCTATCTAAGTGGACTTCACATGGTAAGACCTCGTTCTGGACACTTTGTATTATTTGTCTGTTTTTTGGTGAACGCTGCACTTTCTATGCTATGGTATTGACAGCGATCTCCACGTGTGTTTCTATTCACAGAAACTCACCTCTCAGTACATTTGTAATTTGGTAAGGTATCTGTCTCCCCTTTTTTTAGGAGCTACCTAGCACATGTTACATCTGTTTATTTTCCCATGTGTTCATATCATCTCTACATAGTACTTTGTCTAGACATAGCAACAATTTTTAAAGACTATGTATAGGAATTGAACATCAGTAAATCTGTTTATTTCTACTTTATTATTTTTTTACCCTCTATGACTCATAATGGCAAAGAGTTTACTCATACACTAGAACCTGCGATATAACTTGTTGTATATTACTTAATACCGCCATATAGTGCACGCTAAAACTTGGTACATTTGACTTAATTTTGTATTTTCGGTTTTCTTATGTGCATATAAATTACATAATTGTTGTTAAAAGAGACGAATATTGTTTGATCCATTTATTTGATATATTTTTCCTCAGTCTGAAGAAGGTCAGATGTTTGACCGAAACGTTACAAATTTTGAGGATTGCACATTGTAATAAAGGAATTTTCTTTCAAATTACCTACATTGAGTGCCGGATTTATCTTTTTCATTATTAGTATTATGGGTCTGGCATCCCAAATCTGAGCACCTTTTTTCATACACAAGGAGTGACGTGTCTTCAAACTCAATATTATTGCCTGTTACACAGGGCACCCTTGTCTTCAGTCCATTCCAATTTTTTTCAAAGAATTTTTTGTTTATTTTTTTCTCTATTTTTTTCAAAAGAATTTTTTATTAAGTTTTTTCTATTAAGGAGATGACCACCAGTGGTTTCTCATATAGCGACACACAAGTGGCAGCAATTGTCGCTCAGGTATCTTCAACAAGTGACTTTCTACAGATTTCTGGCAATGAGTTCAAATCTAGAGACTTTGAGCGTGAATCACGACATCTCGTAGGCCTTGAACTACACAGCATAACTATTGCTGAATACATTAAAACTCAGAGGATCCCTAGGGGCCTACGGGTATCCCTCAGACCCACTCTCTTTCAGGACAACAAAGATTTTTGCTCAAAATTCGAACAGATATTGAACAAATGTTCCCTGGATTTGATGACCCTGACCTTAGAATCTCTTAATTCCGAAATAAAAATTTGCCAGGAAAAAGTATTGGCGATAGAAACGCAATTAAAAGACTCATTACCAAAGGAAGATTTTGACAATATTCAGATTCGGACAAAGGAGAACTTAGATTCCTTCAGGAAAGAGACGGAAAAAAGGAAGCGTCAAATATTTATTCGGGACACTCAAGACTATTTAAATAAAAGGGTCTATAGATGGCAGAACTCCTCCTCCCGTCCATATCAGCGCTTTCACAAATATACAGGCGGCACTTCAGCTTCAAGTTCCGACAGCGACCGGGGAGACTACAATCGGCCGTCTATGTTGTCTTCTTCTTCCTCTTCCTCTTTTTTAGGCTCCAACAGGAATCCACAACAACGAAGAGGACGAGGCGGGGGGCCAATGCCACAGACATCAATCGACGGGGGGCATACACAAGGTCCCAGGTACAACCAATTTAGTAATAAATATATCATCCAAGTGCTTGAGTAATACACAACTCAATGTATTACAGAAAGGCCTGTCATTCTGTCCATCATACAGATTTAACTCTTTTCAATTAAATCTAGATTTACAGAGGTTCTATAGAAATGTTAAATTAAAGGCACATTTTCATAATAAACCTTTTATATCTACTACAATTGTTCAACCTACACCTATTAATATTTCAGATCTAGGCCTGAGGTTGCGTAGTAATTTTTTTACCACCTAGGAATCAACACCCAGTAGAAACATTTATTTCACTCATTGATAGAGAAGTGGCAGATTACAGTAAACGAATCTCCAGAGGTGATTTTGTACTTCACCCTAACCTCAGTCCTGAGGATCACCTAGCACTTAGGTCATTAATAGAGGACAAGGAAATAGTCTTAAAACCAGCGGACAAAGGGGGTGCCACTGTAGTAATGGATCGTTCCTTTTATGTCAGTGAGGTTTTGTCACAGTTATCAAATCAAGATATTTATCTACCCCTTCCTCATAATCCAACATTACAACTCAAAGGGGAAATAACCCGAGTCTTATCTAGGGCTCTAGATGACAATATCATTGATCCCAAAACACTAGAATACCTTACAAAAGTGGACCCCCTCATTCCAGTATTCTATGTGTTGCCCAAAATTCACAAGAGGTTGGACAGACCACCGGGACGTCCTATTGTTGCGTCCACAGATTCCATACTCTCTCCACTGTCCATCCTGTTAGAAAAGGTTTTAACTCCATTAGTTAAAACCTCACAATCTTTTCTTATAGATACTGGATCGTTTGTACACCACATTAAAGGTTTTAGTGCACTCCCCAAGCAAATGCTGCTGGTCACATTAGATGTGAATAGTTTATATACTTCGATTTTACATACTAAGGGCATTACAGCCACTAAAAGGATGTTAGAGGAATCTTCCTCTCATTCTGACCGGACTATTTCATTTCTACTGGAACTCCTTACATTAGTCCTCACAAAAAACTTCTTTATCTTTGAGGACCAATTCTACTTACAGACACAGGGCACCGCAATGGGGTCTAATGTAGCGCCCCCGTACGCAAACTGCTACATGTCCTGCTTTGAGGTTGATTATGTCTATTCAAATACTTTCTACCAGAGACACTGTCTGCTATGGCGACGCTATATCGACGATATTTTTTGCTTATGGCATGGATCCATTGACACTTTAAATCAATTTTTTGATTCTATAAATGCAATTTGGCCTGAATTAAAATTCACTCTAAATTATAGTGACACGAAAATCAGTTTTCTTGATACGTCTGTTTTATTGGATGGTGAAGGTAATCTGTCTTTGGATCTATTTGTGAAAGATACAGATCGTAATAACCTTTTACTATTCCAGAGCTGCCATCCGAAGGCAGTAAAGAAATCAGTACCGGTTTCACAATTTGACAGGATACGCAGAATCGTTAGTGACCCACCCACACGCACCAAACGTTTGGATGAAATGGAGAAAAAATTTTTGGAAAGGGGATATCCAAAATCACTTCTGCGTAACTCTCGTCAGCCACGAGTTACTTCTTCACCACCCGTAACTAATAGGATCCCATTCGTTCATACTTACCATCCTCTTATGTATGGTCTTCATCATAGAATCCGTAGGCATTGGTATGTCCTTCGGGATAGCTTCCCTGAAATTCCTGAGTTCCAGGTTCCATTTTTACCATGCTTTAGAAGGCCCGACAATTTAAAGAATAAACTAATAAGAGCGGATATAGGCTCATCCCAGACGGTATCTGTAGCGTCGGCGTCCCTGCCCTCTGTTAGGCAGGGACGCTGTTCCCCTCACCCCTCTGCTCCAAGTCCGTCTTCCTCCTCCCGCTCTGCTGGTGGCGCGCGCTCCTTTCCGGCCACTGTGCTTAGGGCGCGCGCGCGCTCCCTTCCTCTTATAGGGGCCGCGCGCGTCCTCCTAAGTAGTCCCCGGCCAATGGCCGGAGGACTTCACCATATATAAGGCACCTCCTCCAAAATGGAGGTGCCCGAGCAATGTTGTTGCACTGTTCACTACTCTGCTTCAGCCCTTAGGCTCCGTTTCCAGATACCTGCCAGATTCCTGCCAGCCTGCAGTCTGTTACCTGTCTGCTTACCGTTCTGGAGGCTCCGCCGTCCGACAGTCTGTCCACCATCACCTGTCAGTCTGTCTATGGACCAGCCAGCCTGTTCACCTGAGGACGCTCACCTGTTTCCTGTCTGCTAGCCGTCCTGGAGGCTCCGCCGTCCGACAGTCTGTCCACCATCACCTGTCAGTCTGTCTATGGACCAGCCAGCCCGTTCATCTGGGGACGCTCATCTGCCACCTGCCTGCTAGCCTACCGGGAGGCTCAGCCATCACAGGTCGTACCTTCCTGTTTGTCCAGAGACTGCCCCGGTCACTTGCCGTGACTTCCTGCCTGTTTGTCCAGAGACTGCCCTGGTCACTTGCCGTGACTCTCTGCCTGTTTGTCCAGAGACTGCCCCGGTCACTTGCCGTGACTTCCTGCCTGTTCGTCCAGAGACTGCCCCGGTCACTTGCCGTGACTTCCTGCCTGTTTGTCCAGAGACTGCCCCGGTCACTTGCCGTGACTTCCTGCCTGTTTGTCCAGAGACTGCCACGGTCACTTGTCGTGACTTCCTGCCCGTCTTCCCCGGGCGCCACCCGCTGCCTTACAAGGACCGCCTCCTTGTATAAAAGCTCAGAGGTTCCGCCTCCCAGACCCGTTACAGTTTGCTCGGGCCATGGAACCCGGTGGCACCCAAACTCCCTCACTCTCTGACCTGTGTCATGAACTGTCTCGTCAGAGGTCTCAACAGGAGTCCATCCTGGGTCACCTGCGGAATGTCAATTCCCGCCTGGACACTCTGACTGCTTCACCAGCAACCACCGCTGGCGCCATGACTCGCAATCCGGCAGTTCCGCTGCTCACCAATTCCGTGGTTTCCGTTCCCGGACCTCGACTGTCAGCTCCTCCTCGTTTTGGAGGTGACCCTGCTCTGGCTCGGGGTTTCATTAACCAGTGCACCCTGCACTTTGAACTCCTGTCCCATCAGTTTAACTCCGACCGGGCCAAAATTGCCTTCATCATGTCCCATCTCACCGGGGAGGCTCTGGCCTGGCTAAATCCTCTTTGGGAGAGAGAAGACCCTCTGGTGTCCGACCTGCCTGCCTTTCTCTCGGCTTTCCGGAAGGTATTCGACGAACCCGGACGGAAGACCTCCTCCGCATCATCTCTGCTACGCCTCCGTCAGGGAAGTCTCAACGTGGGTCAATATGCCATACGGTTCCGTACCCTTGCCTCGGAGCTGGCCTGGGATAACGACGCTCTAATATCTGTCTTCTGGGAGGGTCTGTCCGGTCGTATTAAAGATGAACTTGCCGGTCGGGACATTCCTACCTCTCTCGATGACCTAATAACTCTTGCCAATCGAATTGATCTACGGTTCCAAGAGCGCGCCAAAGAGGTCACCCGTGAGAGAAAGTTTCCTCGTCTAGCTCCTACTTTTCAGAAACCCGTAACTCCCTCCGTTTCTCCCCAGGTACACACTTCTGAGCCTATGCAGGTCGACCAGACCAAGATGGTCAAAGCCCGTCAGGACTTACGCCGTGCCGAGGGGAGTTGCTTCTACTGTGGCAGTAAGGAGCACCTGATCCGTACCTGTCCGGAGAGGTCGGGAAACGCCTGTGTCTAGGTTCGCTCGGAGAGGTCAACCTAGACAAAGATAAATCCTCTCCATCTCTGCTGCTGTCAGTCTCAATTCTCCTCGGGGAGAACCGTTATTTCGAACTAGCCCAACTTGACTCTGGAGCAGCCGGGAATCTTGTTTCACAGGCTCTGGTAGAAAAATACCGCATTCCTACCAAACCTCTGGTTATACCAGTATCTGTCGCTGCTGTGGATGGGGGTCTCTTACCACGTCCCATCCAACTTATCACCGAATCCATAACGCTGCAGGTGGGTATGCTGCATTCTGAGAGCATCTCTTTTCATGTTCTGCCTGGACTCTCTCACGCTTTCTTACTAGGTCTACCTTGGCTCCAAAAGCATGCACCCATGCTCGACTGGCAGACTGGAGAGATCCTTCGCTGGGGACAAGACTGTCATAAAACGTGTTTGGTTCCTGTTCATCCCGTCCGTCCTTCTCCTACACCAACTAATCTACCTGGGCTCCCGATTCCATATTGGTCATTCGCTGATGTCTTTAATAAAAAGGAGGCAGAGACATTACCCCCTCACAGACCTTATGATTGCCCTATCGACCTGCTACCCGGTACTACGCCTCCTCGTGGGCGTATTTACCCATTGTCTGCTGCTGAGACCAGGTCGATGTCCGAATATATCGAGGAGAATTTGGCCAAGGGATTCATCCGGAAATCTACCTCCCCAGCGGGAGCAGGCTTCTTCTTCGTAAAAAAGAAAGACGGCTCTCTCCGTCCCTGTATAGACTACAGAGGTCTTAACCTGATCACGGTGAAGAATAAGTACCCCCTTCCGCTCATTCCAGAATTATTTGATCGTCTGAGGGGGGCTAGAATCTTCATCAAACTGGATCTTCGTGGGGCATATAACCTAGTCCGTATCCGTCGGGGAGATGAATGGAAGACGGCATTCAACACCCGGGACGGCCACTACGAGTATTTGGTGATGCCCTTTGGTCTCTGTAACGCTCTGGCAGTCTTTCAAGAGTTGGTCAATGACATCTTCCGGGACCTTCTCTACTCCTGCGTAGTGGTGTACCTGGACGACATCTTGGTCTTCTCTCCGGATCTCCAGTCTCACCGGAGGGACGTTCGTCAGGTTCTGCTCAGGCTCAGGCAGAATCACCTCTTCGCTAAATATGAGAAGTGCCTCTTTGAGCAGACTTCGCTTCCGTTTTTGGGCTACATCATTTCTCAGACAGGTCTACGAATGGATCCGGAGAAACTATCTGCCATCGAGAAATGGCCCCGACCGGAGGGATTGAAGGCCATTCAGCGGTTCCTGGGCTTCGCCAATTATTACCGCCTCTTCATACCGCACTTCTCTTCCCGGACTGCTCCAATCTCCGCGCTCACCCGCAAGGACGCTAACCCCAAACAGTGGACGCCCGAAGCAGAGGAGGCCTTTCTTTCCTTAAAACAAGCCTTCTCTTCCGCTCCGGTGCTGCATCGCCCGGACGGCAACAAGCAGTTCTTCTTGGAGGTTGACGCTTCCTCCTCTGGAGCCGGAGCGGTACTTACTCAAAAATCTTCTTCCGGGAGGATGGTAACTTGCGGCTTCTTCTCTAAACTCTTCTCCTCTTCCGAGCGCAATTATTCCATAGGAGACCGAGAGCTATTGGCCATCAAGCTGGCATTAGAAGAGTGGCGTTACCTACTCGAGGGGGCTCTTCATCCGGTAATCATTTACACTGATCACAAAAACTTGGCTTACCTCCAGCATGCTCAGAGACTTAACCCTCGCCAAGCCCGGTG
Organism: Oophaga sylvatica; assembly: GCA_033576555.1. Classification (NCBI taxonomy): domain Eukaryota; kingdom Metazoa; phylum Chordata; class Amphibia; order Anura; family Dendrobatidae; genus Oophaga; species Oophaga sylvatica. The sequence goes on from JARQOD010000739.1 coordinate 116,017, forward strand.
GTCCTTGTTTTTTGCTCGCTTTGATTTTCTTCTACATTTTCGCCCGGCAGACAAGAACATCAAGGCGGACGCCTTGTCTCGATCCTTCCTGGTGTTGGATCTCGAGGAGGAACCTAAACATATCATCGATCCCGCCAGAGTGATGCAGGTGGCTCCCGTGAGTCTAAATCGTCTCCCTCCTGGTAAGACATTCGTATCGGTACCCGATCGAGAGAGGATCCTACACTGGGGTCATTCGTCTAAACTAGCTGGCCACGCCGGTCAGAAAAAGACCCTCCAGCTTATTACCCGGCATTACTGGTGGCCTACCCTGCACAAGGACGTAAAAGACTTTGTTTCTGCCTGTGCCTCCTGTGCCCGCAACAAAGTTCCGAGACACCTGCCTGCCGGCCGCCTCCTTCCGCTTCCGGTACCCGCTGCCCCCTGGCAGCATATAGCCATGGACTTCATAACTGACCTCCCCGTCTCTGCCGGTTGTACGGTCACTTGGGTGGTCGTTGACCGTTTTTCCAAGATGGCTCACTTTATTCCCCTGCCAGGTCTTCCGTCAGCACCCGAACTGGCTAAAGACTTTATCCGCCACATCTTCCGTCTTCATGGCCGGCCTCGTCACATTGTGTCGGATCGTGGGGTACAGTTCACCTCACGTTTCTGGAAAGCCACTTGTAAGTTGCTAGACGTCTCCCTGGATTTCTCCTCCGCTTACCACCCACAGTCCAATGGTCAAGTGGAGCGGATCAATCAGATTCTGACCAGTTACCTCCGGCACTTCGTTAATGCCCACCATTCTGACTGGGTGGATCTCCTGCCATGGGCCGAATTTTCTTACAACAATCACGAGAGCGAGTCTTCCTCCAAATCTCCGTTTTTTGTAGTCTTCGGTCAGCACCCTCGATCCCTGTTCCCGTCTCCACCTCTGTGGACAATCCAGCTGCGGAATCTCTTGTTAACGAATTTTCCACCATATGGGAGAGTACCCGGTCCGCACTCATTCTGTCATCCGAGCGCATGAAGAAACATGCTGACAAAAAACGTGTGGATCCTCCTCAATTCCGTCCTGGGGATAAGGTCTGGCTCTCGTCCAAGTATGTCCGGCTCAAGATTCCTTCCTACAAGTTAGGTCCTTGGTTCATCGGTCCCCTGGAGGTCATCAGTCAGATCAACCCGGTGGCCTATAAATTAAAACTCCCGGCCAATTTGCGGATTCCTAACTCCTTCCATGTATCTCTCCTCAAACCGGTGGTACTTAACTCTTTTGTCAAGCCTACAGGTACGCTTCCTGCTCCAGTTTCTGCTGAAAACGAATTTGAGGTAGAGAACATTCTGGCCACCAAAAGGGTAAGGAGAAAGACCTATTTTCTGGTGGATTGGAAGGGGTTTGGTCCTGAGGAGAGAACGTGGGAGCCTCGGGAGAACATCCATGCCCCTCTCATCTTAGCTAAATTTCTCTCTGGCCTAAAAAACGGGGGGCCTAAAGGGAGGGGTACTGTAGCGTCGGCGTCCCTGCCCTCTGCTAGGCAGGGACGCTGTTCCCCTCACCCCTCTGCTCCGGGTCCGTCTTCCTCCTCCCGCTCTGCTGGTGGCGCGCGCTCCTTTCCGGCCACTGTGCTTAGGGCGCGCGCGCGCTCCCTTCCTCTTATAGGGGCCGCGCGCGTCCTCCTAAGTAGTCCCCGGCCAATGGCCGGAGGACTTCACCATATATAAGGCACCTCCTCCAAAATGGAGGTGCCCGAGCAATGTTGTTACACTGTTCACTACTCTGCTTCAGCCCTTAGGCTCCGTTTCCAGATACCTGCCAGATTCCTGCCAGCCTGCAGTCTGTTACCTGTCTGCTTACCATCCTGGAGGCTCCGCCGTCCGACAGTCTGTCCACCATCACCTGTCAGTCTGTCTATGGACCAGCCAGCCTGTTCACCTGAGGACGCTCACCTGTTTCCTGTCTGCTAGCCGTCCTGGAGGCTCCGCCGTCCGACAGTCTGTCCACCATCACCTGTCAGTCTGTCTATGGACCAGCCAGCCTGTTCACCTGAGGACGCTCACCTGTTTCCTGTCTGCTAGCCGTCCTGGAGGCTCCGCCGTCCGACAGTCTGTCCACCATCACCTGTCAGTCTGTCTATGGACCAGCCAGCCTGTTCACCTGAGGACGCTCACCTGTTTCCTGTCTGCTAGCCGTCCTGGAGGCTCCGCCGTCCGACAGTCTGTCCACCATCACCTGTCAGTCTGTCTATGGACCAGCCAGCCCGTTCATCTGGGGACGCTCATCTGCCACCTGCCTGCTAGCCTACCGGGAGGCTCAGCCATCACAGGTCGTACCTTCCTGTTTGTCCAGAGACTGCCCCGGTCACTTGCCGTGACTTCCTGCCTGTTTGTCCAGAGACTGCCCCGTCACTTGCCGGACTTCCTGCTGTTGCCAGAGACTGCCCCGTCACTGCCGTGACTTCCTGCCTGTTCGTCCAGAGACTGCCCCTGTCACTTGCCGTGACTTCCTGCCTGTTTGTCCAGAGACTGCCCCGGTCACTTGCCGTGACTTCCTGCCTGTTTGTCCAGAGACTGCCCCGGTCACTTGTCGTGACTTCCTGCCCGTCTTCCCCGGGCGCCACCCCTGCCTTACAAGGACTGCCTCCTTGTATAAAAGCTCAGAGGTTCCGCCTCCCAGACCCGTTACAGTATCAAGACAAACTTTTTTTCGGACTCAAAGGAAAGGCACGTTTCCTTGCCTACACTGCGCTCAATGTGCTAATATCTTAAAAGGCCCAAAATTCGCACATCCTTGTACAGGCATTGATATTTCAATAAGAGGTTTTTTCACATGCAATTCTGCAGCTGTGATCTATGCCATAAAATGCCCATGTGGGAAAATGTATGTTGGTGAAACCACCCAAGCCATCAAAGACAGAATCTCACATCACAAATCGGACATCCGTTGTCAAAAAAATTACTTACCTGTCCCACATCACTTCAACTCAGCGGGACATTCCATAACACAACTCAGATTTTTGGTGTTAGAACAAGTACAATTGAGTTTCAAAAATTACGGTATAGGAGGCTTACTGGATACATCGACTCGAGACTCTCGAGCCAAAGGGCCTTAATAGGGAATTTGACACAGTTGGTCTATATTGAATTAATTCTTTCCTTATAACTTATATTTTCATGGTGTTAGTTCATAGATATCCAAAAAGTGGCCCCTATATCCCTCATTTTATTTTTAATGGGATTTTCAGGTTTCCCACCCCTTTATAAATTTATGTGCATATGTTTCTTCTTGGGATTCTTCATATGACTCTGACTTTATTTTGCATAAATTGCATTCATAGAGGGCTTTTTCTGATTTTTCTATTTATTACTTTAATTTTATTTTTTATTATTATTTTTCTAATTATAATGTACATCTGATTTCCTAGAATTAATTAATGATTCTCTCTCATCTTTCATAGGCGAATCAATAAAAATCCTCTATTACCACTACACATCGTTCCAGTGATTCCTAGAACCTGCTATGTTCACAGTCACAGTGCACTGCTGTTTTTTGCGTTCTACAGAGCGTGCCACCACCTAGAGGAGAGGGATTACGACCTATTTCCGGTCTAGTCCCCATGACTGCGTCTCAGCAGGCAGTCTCAGCAGGCAGTCTCAGCAGGCAGTCTCAGCAGGCAGTCTCAGCACACTGAGGTCACTTCCGGTCACATGGTAACGCCGGGCTCCTATATATACACATGGTGATCGTCCTCACACAGCGCCTTTCCTGATAGCCTTACTGCTGTACTTATTTAGCGCTCACTTCACTCTTCCTATCTAAGTGGACTTCACATGGTAAGACCTCGTTCTGGACACTTTGTATTATTTGTCTGTTTTTTGGTGAACGCTGCACTTTCTATGCTATGGTATTGACAGCGATCTCCACGTGTGTTTCTATTCACAGAAACTCACCTCTCAGTACATTTGTAATTTGGTAAGGTATCTGTCTCCCCTTTTTTTAGGAGCTACCTAGCACATGTTACATCTGTTTATTTTCCCATGTGTTCATATCATCTCTACATAGTACTTTGTCTAGACATAGCAACAATTTTTAAAGACTATGTATAGGAATTGAACATCAGTAAATCTGTTTATTTCTACTTTATTATTTTTTTACCCTCTATGACTCATAATGGCAAAGAGTTTACTCATACACTAGAACCTGCGATATAACTTGTTGTATATTACTTAATACCGCCATATAGTGCACGCTAAAACTTGGTACATTTGACTTAATTTTGTATTTTCGGTTTTCTTATGTGCATATAAATTACATAATTGTTGTTAAAAGAGACGAATATTGTTTGATCCATTTATTTGATATATTTTTCCTCAGTCTGAAGAAGGTCAGATGTTTGACCGAAACGTTACAAATTTTGAGGATTGCACATTGTAATAAAGGAATTTTCTTTCAAATTACCTACATTGAGTGCCGGATTTATCTTTTTCATTATTAGTATTATGGGTCTGGCATCCCAAATCTGAGCACCTTTTTTCATACACAAGGAGTGACGTGTCTTCAAACTCAGCTAAGCCTTTTATGCCTGGAGAAATTGTGCTAAAAAGAAAAAGAAGAATGCACAAATTGGATGATCAGTGGGAACAAGAGCCATATGTCGTGCAAAATTCCAAATTTGACAACAGGAAAACCTGTACCATTAGCAAAGATGGAGGAAAGACGACCACCACAGTATCCAGAGACCACCTAAAATTGTGTCCAGACTAGTGTTGAGCGATACTGCTCGATATCTAAAAATATCGGATCGGAATGGTATTGCCGATAGCACTAAATATCGGCGATATCCGATTCCGATACCGGAAGTCCCATGTAAGTCTATGGGAACAAAATATCGCAACTAAAAAAAACCTTTATTTCCTTGTAAACACTAAATATACACACATAGAATACATATATATATATATATATATATATATATATACATGTCATATGACATACGTGACATATATATATATATATATATATATATATATATATATACATATATTTATAGTTTATTCACTTCTACATAGTAAAATATCCTCTGATTCAATTGCCGAGTAAAGCCGGCATTTGTGAAAAGACAGAAGCACCCGAGGGTCCAGTCGCCACAGAGATGTTGCATCGCACCCAGCGGTGTGACAACTTACTCTCAGGTAAGGAGGAAACACCCCATTGACTCCAACCACTGCATTCAACAGTACACTATGCCAGCTGAGTGTAGGCGGACCCAATGGGATGGTCTAGCTCAGGCTGGTTAGAACAGGGTGTAGCTAGTTGGATGGGAGGGGTTGAGGCAGCCTTATGCTGCATGTCTTTGTAGTAAGAATTGTTTCCTTTCCTGCTTTCTTACTACGTCGCATACTCCACTCTGCTACATCCCTCTGCACCATTGCTCTATCTCACATCTATCTGCCCTGGAAGGATACCGTCTTACCTGTAGAAGACTTATCACCTAGCTGCACTACACCATCCCTTCCAGAGGACCTGCACAGCAGCGCTGTTCACCCTGACTAGGTACTACAGGTGGCGTCATGACAAACTACACAAACATTCTATCATCCCCTGGAAATATCCCACATTCCAGTGATCGCCCAGGGCACGAACATAGCTGTGCTACCCGTCACATCCCCCATAGAAGTCGACGGGCTTGGTGCCGAGTACCCCCAAAACCTGTGGCTCTGTGCGACTCAACTTTGGCGTCACGAACAGGATTCTGTAGCTCGCTATAAGCGAGTCCTGTGTGCCTTAATTGAACTGTTTTTTTGCTTGAGAATTGCAAAAATCATCATAGACTGTATTTGCCATTTTTCCGTCATATCTGCGCCACGAGGCACAGGTGAAGAATAAGGGCGTGCTCTCGTGGGCGTACACTCACTCCGTGGCGCGAAAACGATGTCCGCACACTCTAAATGTTACTGCAATGTAAGATCGTGCCCCACAGCTCTGGAGTTCCGCCTCCTCATCCTCCTCAGTGGGCGGAAACGAACACGAAGGTCCCGCCTCCCTACAAAAGATGGCGCCTCTCCTGATGCTAATGACACATGTGACTTTGCTGAGATGGTGAATGGACGTGAGCAGAAGTGGGAAGGGATGGAGGAGTCAGAGCTCTCCCCCCACGGAAGCGACCCGATCGCCACGGAGCCACCGTTTGGCACCCGGCCTGGAAACCCTCCTACGCTGGAAGAAGCGGAGGATACCCTGAGAGACCTGGCCCGGCACCGGGAGGAGGTCACCAGGATGGAAGCGAGCTGGCGGGCCCTAAAACTACAATTGGAGCGGCGCCAATCCCTCTTACCCCCTGAAGTGTCTGTACCGGAAGGTGAGGCACCCGTTCCAGTAGAGGAGGCCGTGCGGGCATCCCAGCCCTTGCAATCTGAACCGGTTGCCAGTATCTCAGTGGAGGCACCCGTTCCAGTAGAGGAGGCCGTGCGGGCATCCCAGCCCTTGCAATCTGAACCGGTTGCCAGTATCTCAGTGGAGGCACCCGTTCCAGTAGAGGAGGCCGTGCGGGCATCCCAGCCCTTGCAATCTGAACCGGTTGCCAGTATCACAGTGGAGGCACCCGTTCCTGCTGAAAACGCCGCACCAGCACCCCAGATCCCGCTGTCTGCCCCCGTCGCTGAGGCAGAAGAAGCGACACCCGTCCTCATGGAGGAGGCCGCGCAGGCACCAGAGCTCTACCTGCCTGTACCGGAGCCCCGACCGTCATCTGTTCCAGAGCCGGCTGCTTCCGCCACAGGTGAGCGCCGCCAGGACTGGCGGGCTCCAGGAGAGCTGCCGCAAACCGGACATCGTAAGCTGGCGTTTGATGTTGGAGACATGGAGCTGCTGGTGGAGGAGAATTACAACCGGCGTCAGGAGGAAGAGTGGAGACGTCGGGAGCGGGAAGCAGAGCGACAAAGGGAGCAGCGAGAATCCCAAAAGCTTCGGCAACGTCACCTGGAGAAGGACCTGGCAGAGAAGGCACGTATGAGAAAGGATAAAAGTACGGTGAGGGAGCCGCGGCGTAAGGGTGCAGTACGGAACTTTAAGTTAAAAGGTGGTTGGGGCTTCATCCAGGAGCCTGGACTTTATTTAGAAGTTTTTGTAACCCGGCGGGACGTGGAGGCTCACCTCCCAGAAGGACACCCGGGGAGGGACCTGTTGCCAGGAGACTTGGTGACTTACACCCGACACTGGGGTTACAATGGATGGTACGCCCTAAATGTTACCAGGTGCGACCCCTACTCCCCAGAGTGTCAGGAAACTGACAGACCCTACGAGCCTTCAGCCTCCCCCAACCAGGCCTCTGCACAAGTGCCCACCCCACGCCGTAAATCGCCCCAGCCTCCCTCAGTGGTCTCCTCAGCAGCCCCAGCTATGGACATGATAATGATAGCTGGCCCGTACCCGGCGCCTGTTAGGCCCCCTGGGGTTCGTACAGTCCGGGACATAGGGTTCCAGACCCGGAGGGAGACGAAAGAGGTGGCCACACAGACCCAGATAGCGGGTCACGACGTCACTGTACAGGCCACACGACGTCATCAGGTCTGGGTGGACCCTCCTGTCACGGATGTTTGGCAAGCTCCAGAACAGTACCAGGTGGTACCTGGAAGAGGCCAGCCAAAGAAGTCTAAATAACCCGGACAGGGTCTCTGTATGTAAATAGTTAAATTATTGATGTACCCGGACGGGTGAATGTTCATAAAAAGAAGTTTATTGTTGCCTTAATATACCCAGGTTGGAAAGTGAGGTCTGCTCAAGGAAAGTCTTGCAGCCCACCCAAGACCACAGTTGGAGGTTTGGAGCGGGTCCTCCACAAGCACAAGTAAAGGACACTGTGAAGTTACCCCGGTGGGGTTGTAGTCCTAAGAAGTCTCCACAAACTTCGGCACTAATGCTATTTGCACTTTTGTTGAATATGTATTTATTAACACACATGTATAACACATATCAAGGGTATGAACAGTAACAAAACATGTCACATAATATAAGCCATTTGCACTTTTGTGAGGTTATTATTAAAAATTGTATTATGCAACGTTTAACTTGAAGTGTTTCCTGCTTTCTTACTACGTCGCATAGTCCACTCTGCTACATCACTTTGCACCATTGCTCTATCTCACATCTATCTGCCCTGGAAGGATAGCGTGTTACCTGTAGAAGACTTTTCACCTACCTGCACTACACCATCCCTTCCAGAGGACCTGCACAGCAGCGCTGGACACCCTGACCAGGTACTACAGGTGGCGTCACGCCAAACTACACGAACATTCTATCATCCCCTGGAAATATCCCACATTCCAGTGATCGCCCAGGTCACGGACCGAGCTGTGCTACTCGTGACATCCCCCATAGAAGTCGACGTGATCGGTGCCGAGTACCAACAAAACCCCTGTCTCTGTGCGACTCAACTTCCCTCACTGTGCTGGCACTTTACATTTACAATGCCTCTGGGTTTTTTTTTGGGGGGGTGGGGAACATTCAGACTTTTGCTATGGGGCCCCATGATTTATATGTACGCCCCTGCTGCTGAGGCATGGTATTTAAGGCTGTTAAGGAGCCAATATCCATGGACCTTGCCAGCAGCGTCGGACTGGAGTACCTTGGGCCCACCAGAGAAAAATTATTCTTGGGGCCCACCATCATACTTCCCAACCTTTGAAGAAGGGAAAGAGGGACAAAGGCTGTGGCACGCTGTGCCTGCTGCAGCAAATTTTAGGCCATGCCACGTTGCACCACAGACTGTCCAGGAGTTGGTGGATGCTTTAGTCCAGTGTGGGAGGAGATCCCTCACGAGACCATCCGTCGCGCTCATCAGGAGCATGGCCAGAAGTTGTAGGGAGGTCATACAGCATACCTCCCAAATTTGGAAGACAGGAAAGAGGATTAAAGGCTGCGGCGCGTGTTGCGCGCCGCTGAAAATTTTAGGCCACGCCCCGACAACACCCATTTCACAGCTAATCACACCCATATCCTCGCCCCAAGCGTAACCATTTAGCACTGCTGATCACACTGACTGGTAATGAGGGCACAGCGGCTGGTACTGAGGAAAAGAAAGAAAGAGCAGCGAGAGAGAAAGAACAAACAGAGAAAGAAAGAGAGGAAAGAAAGAAAAAAGAGAAAGAAAGAACAGAGAGAAAAAAGAACACAGAGCGAGAAGGAAAGAACAGAGAGCGAGAAAGAAAGACTAGAGAGAGAGCCATAGGCGTAGCTAGGGTTTTGGTTTAGTGGGGGCAAAACTTCTGAGTGGGCCCATCATCAGCGAACCTCAGCAAATGACCGCGCTGTTGGCCAAAATAATCTATATATAAAAAGACCAATATTGATATTACCGCCATATGGTCTGTGTTAAATAATACCAGTCCTACAGAACATATAATAGATTACAGCACAGGTACAGATAATGACTTACCGCTGATGTTCTTTCTAATGGAATTGTTCACTTTTCATGTCTTTTCCATCTGGCCCACACCGACCTGACGACTTCTCCAGCCAGGACTCGACTGCACCCCCATTAAAAAAAAAATAAAAAAAAACTCACCTCCCGGCTCCTGTGCTGCTCACTGTTCTCCCTCTCAGCGTCTGACAGCGGGCGCCGGCAGGTGATGTTATTGCGCCCGCTGTCATACGCTGAGAGGGGGATTATGGGAGAGAAGGAGCGCTCGCTCCTTCTCTCTCCATGCGGTCAGCTTTATCGGCTGGATGCCGATACAGCTGACCCTCTGATGACGGGTGGGGGGCCCACTGCTGGCACCGGGCCCTCCCAACGCCTGTTCAGGCCCCATAGCTTCCGGGCGGCAGAGCAGGGGAAGCGATTCTCCCTGCTCTGCCGCAGAATGTAACTGTATCGTAGCTCCGGGTGGGCCCCCTCAGAGCGCGGGCCCTGGGGCCACCGCCCCCTCTGCCCTGCGACCTATCCTTTCAAATCAGGGCCCACCATGCAGGAGCTGGGGCCCACCGTAGGTTTCTCCGGTGTCCCGGTGCCTCAGTCCGACCCTGCTTGCCAGCCTGATAATACCAGGCCACAGCAGTCTGCATATCTTGGCTGGTTAACAAAAATAGGGGATCCCCTCGAAAAAAATTTGGCGTGGGGTCCCCCCTATTTTTGTTAACCAGCCAGATGAAGCAGACTGCTGAGGCCTGGTTTTTCAGGCTGGTAAGGATCCAATATCCATGGACCTTGCCAGCCTGATAATACCAGGCCACAGCAGTCTGCATATCTTGGCTGGTTAACAAAAATAGGGGATCCCCTCGAAAAAAAAAACGGCGTAGGGGTCCCCCTATTTTTGTTAACCAGCCAAGTAAAATGCAGACTGCTGCGGCCTGGTATTAAAAGACTGTCAAGGCCCATGGATTTTGGCCCTCAACAGCCTGATAATACCAGGCTACAGCAGCCCCACATTTGGCTCATCAAAAGATGTGCCAATTGTGGCACTTTACCCGGCTCTTCCCACTGCCCTGTAGCGGTGGCAAGTGGGGTAATAAGGGGTTAATGTCACCGTTGATTGCACGGTGAGAATAAGCCCAGTTAATAATGGAGAGGTGTCAATAAGACACCGATCCATTATTAATCCCAAAGTTTTTAAATGTATAAAAAAAAAGACACAGCAAGAAAGTATTTTAATGAAATAAAAGAGACAACACAGTTTTCATTACTTTTATTACAGTCTCATTCCTGCGACACCATCGATCTCCTGTAAAAAAAGAAAAAAAACAAAA
>JARQOD010000740.1:0-126657 GCA_033576555.1 Oophaga sylvatica
GGGAATCTCTTTGGCAACCCCTCAACAACTCACCTCGGAACGGGTGCGGGACGACCAGCTTTTTTTTTCCCCTCCCCACCCCTTTGGGAATTTTCCCCCCCGGTATTTTTTTCCCCGGGAAAAAAAAACCCCCTTCCCCCTTTTTCCCAAACAACCCTCTCCTTATCAGCCGAGGGGGCGCCCCTCTTCGGGTGCCTCAAGTTCCCAGGTTTCGCCCTGATGCAACGGCCGGAACCCGGGCGGAAAGGCAGCCAAAATGACGGGGGGGTTCCTTCCTCACGGGGACCCCTGGACCGGTCTGGTCCCCCGGGGGTTCATCTCTCCTGTGGGGAGGGGCCCCCCAAAGGGGGGGGGGGGCCCCCTACCGCGACCCGGGCACTCTGCCCTCGGGACAGCACTACATATGCCTCCCCCCGGGGGGTTTTTTCAAAAAAACCCATCCCGCGCTGCTAGGGGCCTACCTCCCCACCCCCCCCCAAAACTTCAGGAGCATCCCACTTATGGCCAGCCCCCTTTCCCCCGGGGGCACGGTCAGGTCAGGCGCACCCCCCCCCCTTTTTTTCCCATAAACCCTTCCCCTTTCCCCTTGAGCACTGTCGCTTGCCCTGCTGGGGTTTTCCTCAGCCCCCCTCCCTCCCCAACAAAGGGACGGAACCTCCTGTACCTGTGGACACATAAACCCCTTCAGAAAAGGGGTTTAAAAATCAGATGGCACAGAACATCACTACAACACCCAACCTGGGGGAAAAAAAAGTTATCATTGCATCATCATTTTTCCAAAAACATTAGCAGTAACACAATAAATTTCCCCCTCTTTCACAACAACAACATCATGGTTAACTTTTCCCTTTTCATAAATTTGGGGAAAAGGGGGGGCGGGGAAAGAAAAGCCACCATCCTCCCCAGTTTCATCCCCAAAAAACACTTTGGGCAGTTTGGGGAAAAACCCCCCATTTTCCTTTTACCCCCCCCCCCCCCCCAATCAAAAAAAATGGGGGTATGGGGAAGGGGTTTTGGACCCCCCCAAACCCCCTTGACTTTTTAAAGGGTTTTCCCCCCCCGGGAATCAACTCTCAGGGGCCCCCAGTTCGGGTGGGGTTGGGGTTTCGTTCCCCCCGGGTTTCCCTTGACCGTACAAGCGGGCCCCCCCGGGGGGGCCGCACATTGTAAAATCAACCCCCCCACCAACCACCCACCAAAAAAAAAGAGCGGGGGGGCCCGGGGGCCTTGGTTTGGGGGGTTTTTCCCTCTCCGGACGGGGGGCCGATGTACCAGTCCCCTTTTTTCGGGGGAAAACTGCGGGGGTCTGATGTACCCCTGGAAAAAGGGGAAGGCCTCCGAGGGACGACGGCAGGGGCACGGGGTTGGTTGCAGGCTTTACCCCCTCCCCCACGGGTGGGGGGGGGGCCCTCCGCACTGGGGTTTCCAGGGCCCCTCATGCTTGGGGGGATCCATGTTGTTGGCCCCCCCGCGTCCTCCTTTTTTCCGGCCAAAGAATGGGGGGAAACCCAGCGGGCACAGATGCGGGAAACCCTTCTTTGATCATCAGGTTTTCCTCCCCAATGTGTCAATGACACCCAAAGGATCCACGGCCCGGGGGGTCCGTTCCTTGCACCAAAATCGCTAAACTGGGGGGGGTGGGCCATTTTGGGGTTTTTGGGAACTTCTTTGGGAAAAACCCGGGGGGGTTACTTTTTTTTGGCAAGGGGGCCTGTTGAGCCCATATCACTGTCTTGACGACGGGGGGGAACGAACGCCTCCAAAGTTTTCCCCTTTCCCCCGGGGGTCAAGTACCGGGCCCTTTTTGGGTCGGGGGGGCAGCCGTACTGTTTTGCAATTTTTCTCAAAGCCCCCGCAAAAAATGTCCAAGTCCCCCTTCCTTTTTCCAGCACGGGAAAGTGTTTCCCCCCGGGTTTTCACCCGAAGCTGCGGGTACCCCCGGGCTGGGGGGCTTGCCCCTTGTCTCCCGCCCATTCAGGGGCCTCTAGCTTCCCGGGGGGCTCCCCTCACCTCCCCCCGGGGGCCTCTCTCAGCCTCTCGCTTTTTGGGCCCCCTCGGGGGTGGGCCCTCTTGAGCGGGGGGGATCAGTTTTCGGGGGTTTTTCTTCCGGGTTGTCAGCGGAAGCCCCCCGGGGGGGGCCCGCCTGCAAGAAAGGGGTCCACCCCCCCTTGGGGTAAGCATCGGGGTTTGGGGGCCTTTTCCCCGGCACCCCCCTTGGGGTTTGGGGGGCCCGGGGCTCCTGCCCCGCCACCTCCATCCCCGCCCCCCCCTTTTGGGGGCCTGGACCATTGGGGCCCTTTGGGGGGTTTTTCGTTTTAAAAAGGGGGCCGGGAAAAACTTCTTTTTTCCCCAAAAAGATGTCCTTCTCTGCTTTTCGAACCAACTGCCCCTATGGACCTGTTTGCCAAAAAAAAAGATGGGGAAAAGAAAAACAAAGAGAAGGGGGGGGAAAACCCCAATTAAAACACAAATTTTCTCAGGACTAATAAACATGATCTGTTCTCCAAAATTTTGAGCGGGCCCTAAAAACCGGGAAGTTTTTTTAAAGAATGGAATGAACTAAAACCCCCCCAAAACCCCCTAAAAACCCCAATCGCACAATTTTGGGGTTAAAGGGGCCCCACGGTCCCCCACACGGGCCCAAAGGGATCAGGGTTGTGATCCCCCCCCCTGCCCCCCAAAAGTGATAAAACTTGCACACCACGAGGCGCGCCTCCGACCCAAAATGCGGGGGTTTTTAAAAAATTTTCCCCTTCCACTTAGAATTTTCACTCTCTGGGGCCCCCCCCTTACCCTCGGTCAAATCGGGGGAAAAGCACCTAGGATAATCATCCCAGAGGGGGACGGGGGGTTTTGCTGGCTAAAAGGGGGCCGCTTTCAGTGAGGGAAATAAATTTTTTCCCCAGCCCACCGGGGGTAAAAAATTTTAAAACCCCCCGCACTGCCCAACCCCCCCCCCAAAAAACAACACTAAAAAACCCCCCCTTTTTTTAAACGCCACCACTTCGGTTTTTTTTTCTGAACAATTTATCAAAAGGTCCTAGCAACCCCAAAACGTACGAAAAAGGTTCAGGCCTCAAATTCTTAAAAAAAGGGGAACAAACTAAAAAATTTTTAGTTTATTTCCCCTTTAAAAAAAAACATGCTTATACAAAAAAAAAAAGATGGGCAAACTGAGGCAATAAAATTATTACAAATCAGTTATAAAATAAACGGGATTAAGAATGAAAAACTCCTGAAAATTAATCATAACACAAAACCCGGCTGGGGGGGGGGACCCCCCACTCATGTTCATTTGCAGATCCTTTGTCAGGGGAAAAAAAAGGGAAGGGCTGAGAAAAGGGGGGGCCCCCGCCAGACTTTTCCTGGGGCTCGACCTTTAAAAAAAAGGGGGGGTTTTTCTTGCCACCCCCCCCAGGGGACAGAAGTGGTTAAGTTTGAGCCTGAAAGGGCAAAGGCCATAACTCGCCCCGTGGGGCCCCACAGAATAAAAGGCAGACCTTTTAAAAAATCTTATTTTTAAAAAGACATTCGAATGATCCAAAATTTGGGGTGACTAGTCCAGGGGGGAAACCGAAAATTTTCCCTTTCTGGGTTTTTGTTGGAGTACGGTTCACCATACCCCCCGGAACGATGCCCTGGAAAAGGCTTCAAAACATAATTTTTGTTTTTTTCTGACGAAAAAACCCCCCCCGGGGTTTTAAACCCCAAAAAAAAAATAAGTCCCAAAAAGGGGGCTAGGTTGGGGGCCCCACAAATTTGCGACAATGGACCCCCCGGAAAAGGAAAACTTTTAGCACGGGCAGCTCACATTACACTGCCTGAGGCAAAGGGGGGGAGGGAGTGATTTAAGCATGAGAGAGGGGGGGGAAACTGGCCCGTGGGGTGTCAGTACAAAAAAGGATGAGACTTTTTCACAAAAACACAAAACATGGACCCCAGTATCATCACAGCCGGGATCCCGGGAAATTTTTTGGGACCAAACTTGTTAGTCCCCCCTTTTTGGGGGCCTATTTTTCTCGGACCCCAGGGGAAATTTTTTCATCCCTGCGGGGCTTCCTCGCTCCAAGCCTTGCTCTCGCTCTAGTGGGGTTTTTTTAGCCATTGCCTTGCCCAAAAACCATGGAACCCATATCTCGGTATTTTTTTTCCGACCCCCCTTTTTCAAGAATACAGTTATCTTGTGATTTGTGATGGGTTTTCCCCCAAAAAGATACATCTTTGCCTTTTACCAATTCCCTTTTCCCCCCCAAATTTGGGGGCCTTTTTTCCCTTTTACACGGGGGTTTGGTTGAAAAAACTTCCTGAGAGCATTGTTTCTGACAGAGGATCCAGTTTTTTCCAATTTTGGGGAGGGTTTTGTTCTAAACTTGGTGTTAAAATTTTCTTTCTCCTGCTTTTCAAACCTCAACCAAGGGCAAACTGAGAGAAAAAACCAACAGAGACTTCTGAAAAGCTTTTTGCTCTGATCAAGAACGGGGCCCCTTTTTTTTTTCCCCTTTTGGGGTGATTTGCTCTTTAAAATGGGCTACTCCCACTTTGATGTTTTTCCATTTTTCTGAAATTTTTGGGTTTTACCCCCCGTTTTTTTTCGGACAGACGGGGGCTTCGTCTGTCCGGGTTTAAACGTTGTGGAGCGTACAGCAGTTTTTGGGGCCGGGTATGGAGAGGTTGCCCCTCTCAGGAGAGGGCCCCCGGGGTTTCCCAAAAGGGGATAGGCCCCTTGGGGGGCCCCGGGTTTTTAAGGGGGGGGCTGGGCGGGTTTTTCCTCAAAAAATCCCATGAAGTTGCATCTCCAAATTTTTAAACCTAGTTCTTGGGGCCTTATAAAACATGAGAATTTTTTAATCCTGTTTTTTTGTTTATTTTTCCAGGACATTTAAGATTTCCAAAAGTTTCCCCCAAAAAACCCTTTTTGAAAAAAGGGGGGTTTTTTGACCCCGGGGTTTCCCAGGGGGGGGCCCCAAAAACCCCGTTTTTTTTAGGGCAATCGGGTATGTTTGGTGAGAAAAAAAAAGGATTCCTTTATTTTCAAAGACGGGAAAACTCCGTTTTTTGGGTTTAAAAGGGGAAAGGGGGTTGGCAGAAAAAGGGGAAAAATTTTTGGGGTTTGTTCGACACCCCTGCAGAACTGATCCGTGTACACAGAGCTCACCTAAACCCACCGGTTTTTACAAATAGGGTTGGGGGGGCCCCTCCCAAGGGGGGGTACTTTTTGTAAAATTTTTTTGAAATAATTTTTAGAGAAGCCCCTCTGGGGGTTTCAACGTGTTTAACCATTAAAAAGAATTGGCAATCGGGGAAATTTCAGACGGGGGGGATAAAAGGGGGGTTCCCCCCCCATCATGTTGCCCCGGGGTCAATTTTTTTTGTCTCAACGTTGTTTCCGGGGTTTATTTTGAAAATTGCTGAGTCTTGCCCCTTCCCTGCCTCAGATAAAAAATTTTTTGTTTTTTGTTTTTTGTCTTACCCTTTCATTTTCTCTGCATTTTTTTAGTTAACCGGGTTTTCCCCCCCCCCCGGGGGTTGGGGTCCTCTCTTTTTCCCGGGGGCCACTGTTATTTTTTTATTTCCCCTTTTTCCCGTTTTTTCAGGGGCTGCCTTTTTTTGGGTTTCACCAAAAAAAAAATTTTTAAGGGGGAGATCCCTGTATCTCAGTTGTTTGTTGGAATTAGTAGCGGGTTTACTTTTTTTGGGGTTTTTTTTTGGATTTTCAGAAGAACCTCCTATCCGTTTTTTTGTCTGGGGGGTTTGGGCCCCAACGTTTTTCTTATACTATTTTCTGTCTGCTGCTGCATTTACACTGGGTTTACTTATTAATCTTTATTCCCAAATTTGTTTAACCCCAATTTTTTCACTGGCTGTTACTTAGCCCATTCCCCCCCTTTTTTTTTGCTTTTTTCCTTTTTTTTTTCCCAAATGTAGTACTTTGCATTTTTTTTTCCCGTTAAAACCATTCGTTATTTTCTGCCCCACTGCTTTCCCGTTTTTTTTTACTTTTTTAAAAACCCTCTCTCTTCTCTAGTTTTTTGCTAAAACCCCCCCACCCTTTTTTTACAGCAAATTTGAAATTTTTTAAAAACCCCCCAAATTTCCCTTTTTTTTAAAAAATTAAAAAAATTTGAACAAAAAAGGGGCCCCAAAAAAAGACCTTTTTTACCCCCTTTAAAAATTTTTTCCCAAAAAAGGCAGCCATTTACCCACCAATCTTTTTTTCCGAAACACTAAGGGCCCGGGGGGAATCCACCTAACAGTTGCCTTTTCCTTTTCCCCCCTTTTCATTTTTTTTTAATAAGGATTTTTTGGGAAAACTTTTTCAAAAAAGCTTTGCAAAGTCAAGTATAATATATCACACATTTTTACGATCCCCCAGCCCCTGAATTTTGCCCAGAAGGGAAATTTAAAATTTGTCTGACCCGACTTTTTTTTTAAAAAAACCCCCGACTTTTTTTATTTACTTCATTTTTACCGGGGACTTGCAAAACATTTCTTTAATAATTTTTTTCAAAGATTTTTCCGGGGTGAATCAACTCACCGGGCCCGTATTCCCCTTTGGCCCCCAACCTTTTTTCCCCCCTTTTTAAAGATGGGAAAAAAAATTTGCTTTTTTTCCATCTTCTGGGACTTCTCCGTTCCCAAAAATTTTAAAAAAATTTGGGGGACAGGGTTTTTCAAGAATTTTTTTTCTCATCCCTTTCAGTTTTGGGGGGGTTAATTCATTGGACCTGGAGACAAAAATTTTAATTTTGGGGGTTAGCTAAGTGTTTTCCTCAGGGTCTTTCT
This sequence comes from Oophaga sylvatica, assembly GCA_033576555.1. Lineage (NCBI taxonomy): Eukaryota > Metazoa > Chordata > Amphibia > Anura > Dendrobatidae > Oophaga > Oophaga sylvatica. The sequence continues at coordinate 6,784 of JARQOD010000740.1, forward strand.
GTTTAAAGTATCCTGGTTTCCCCCTTTTTTTTTTTTAAAAAATAGGACATGAAAAATCAGGGGTTTTCTTTTTCCTTTTCCCTGAAGAAAACAAATGCAAAATGGGAAAAAATTTTTAAAATTTAGCCTTCCAACATCCGACTTACCATTTCATATTTTCACCCCGAAAAAAACCTATAGCACTTTGACTTTTTTTTTACTTTTGATGTACCCCCAAAAACCCCTTTTTGTTGTTTTTTACATCTTTTTCAACCTTTTTTTATTGTCACTTTAGAAATCTGATTTGTGCCCTCAGGTTTTTTCGACGGCATTATATTCTTCTTTAAATGCCTCCCCCCTTTCCATTTGATAAAAATTTCTTTCTTCCTTTTTAGCAGTGTTAAGTTCTGTGTTTTATCCATCCCGGTTTCCTTAAAAGCTTTTCCCCCCCTTTTCCCCCTTTTTTGGGGAATTTTTTAAAAAAATTTTTGCTTTGAGAATCTCTTTTTTTAAAAAATTTTCCCCTCCTTTCGGACATTTTTTTTTCCTTTTAAAGGGGGCCAGCCATTGGGTCCCTCCAATTCCTTTCCCACCCTAAAACGCCCCTTTTTTAAACTAACCTTTACGTCTGATCTTCACATCTTCCTCCTCTTGTTAAACCCAAAAACAAAAAAGCAAGGTCACTAACCCCTAGGTTCCGCCACTCTTACCCCCCCAACCTTTTTCCCCCCCTTTTTTAAGGGGGAGAAACCAAGGGAAAAAAAACCCCTTTTTTTCCCCCCTACCTTTTGGAAGATAAAGTTGTCCCGCAAGAAATAAAATTTCCAAAACCCCCTTTTTTTTTTCCTGAAAAGATTTTCCCCAAAAACACAGCCCCCAAAAACCCCCTGTAGTATAAAAACACCAAAAATCTCCTGTATTTTAAAATTTCACCTATAAACACCATCATAAATCCAGCCCAAGGGAACCATGTAGTATAAACACACCCATTCTCCATGTAGTATACGGGGGTCCCCCCCGTGGGGAAATGCAGATAGAATCTTTTCATTATCCCCTTATACAGACTTCCCTATGGTTTGGGACAGACAGGAATTTTTATCAGAACTCGTATACGGGACTCCCCCCAGTGGTGGGCAGCAGGGTCTTATCAGTACTCTGTATACAGGAGCTTCCCCTATGGTGACTGCAACAGGATCTTATATGTATCTTTAATACAGGGGCTCCTCCATGGTGGCTGCGACAACTTATCTTGTATCTCGTATACAGGGGGGCCCCCATGGGGGGTCAGAAAGGATCTTATCATTATCTCGTATACAGGGGGGTCCCCAAAGTGCGCAACAGGATCTTTTCAAATACTCTTAAAGGGGGCCCCCCCCATGTTTACTGCCCAAAAGGATCTTACATTTCTCTTTTTCAGGGGGCCCCCCTATTTGGGGGGTGCAGACAAATCTTTTTCATATATCTCTGTTATAAAAGGGGGGCCCCCCCCCCGTGGCTGCAACGGGGGTTTCTTGACCTTATACAGGGGGTCCCCTAGTGGGGGGTGCGACAGGGCCTTTTCATGAAACTCTGTATACAGGGAGCTCCCCCTAGTGGGGCTCAGACAGGATCTTTTCTTTATCTCTGTAACAGGGAGCTCCCCTAGTGTCTGCAGACAGGATCCTTTTTTAAATTCTCGTATACAGGAGCTTTTCCCCTTTTTGGGGGGTGCAACAGGATCTATCCCGTAACTTTTGTATACAGGGGGTCCCCTATGGTGGCTCAGACTTTAGCTATTTTACACCTAGTTTCTTTTTGACATTTACATTTCCAGGGTCTGTAATGTTTCCCGGGGGGGTTTTGTCCGTTAAAATTTTCATAACAGCGTTATCATTAATCCCGGGGCATGATTCTTCCAAAAACTTCTAGTGTGAAATTCAGCGGAGGGGTCCGCCTCACCCGGGGCAGCTGAATACTAACAAGGGGGTCGGCGCACCGTGATTGGGAAACCCAAATAAATAAAAAACGTTTTTCTGGGAACACAACTACTCCATGTTCAAGGTTTTTGGGTTTGAAAAGCAATCATTATTCACCACTTTTCCCGAAATTTTTTCCTTTTCCCTAGGATCTACCCAGCCTTCCCCGTGGACTGGCTTGCATGATGAACGGGGGGGTCAGGATGACATGGGGGGGCGTAAATGGGAACTGCGGGTTAAAAAAATCAGATTGTTCGGGGGGCACTTTAGGGCCAAAAGGGGCGATTAATTGTGACCCGGACCCCCGGGGGGTTTGGGGTGATACAGTGTGTGTCAACAGGGGGTATAGACGCCGCCCCTTAAGCGGGGCGTCCCCTTACGACCCTTCTCCCAGAAAAACCCGGGGGTGCGGGGATTCTGCACACACCCCGCCCCCCCGAAAACCGTCGGGACAAATTTTCTACACTTTGGCTTTTTTTTGTTTTTTTCTCAAATTTTTTAGATATTTTTCCCTTTTTTTTTTTGATCTGGGGGAAAGCAAAAAAGAACCCGGGGGTTTTCCCCCTTTTTAAAAAAAAACTGCTGACCTTTAAACATCGGGGCTTTTATGACGCAGCAGTCGCGTACCTGACGGGGGGAGCCCAAGTCCTGATTATAGAAGGGGGAAAAAAGGGAATAAGAACATATCATCCCCAGAGAGGGGGGGGGGAACTGGGGCAGGAAAAATCCACCCCCAAAAATTTTTAAAACGGAGGCCAAACTAGAATAGGCCAGACTTTTAAAAAAAAGGGGGGCCCGGGGGCAGACTGTAAAAGAAACCGGGGCCGAGGGGCAGACGTAATATAAGAAGGGGGCCCGGACCCAAATGTAATATAAAAGGGGGGGAGAGCAACTGAAAAAAAAGAAGGGGGCCCAAAAGGGGGAGACGAAAAAAAAGGGGGGGCCCCCGGGAGACTGTAATAAAAAAGGGGCCGAGAGCAACCCGTAAAAAAGAAGGGGGGGGGGGGGCAGACTGTATAAAGAAAGAAACCGGGGGAAAGAAAAACAAAAGGGGGGCCCAGGGGGCAAAAGAAAGAAGAAGGGGGGGGCCGGGGGAACTAAAAAACAAAGGGGGCCGAGGGCCCAAATTTTAAATAAAAGAGCAGGGCAACGTAAAAGAAGGGGGGAGCCGAGGAAACGACGAATTAAGAAGGGGGGGCCCCCGGGGGCAGACTGAAAGAAAAGGGGGCCCCAGGAGCAACGTAAAGAAAAGGGGGCCGAGGACAACGTTTAAAGAAAAAGGGGCCGAGGGCAACTGTAATAAAAAGGGGCCCCCCAAAGGGCAGCTGAATAGAAGAAGGGGGGCCCCCGGGCAACGTAAAAAAAGAAGGGGGGCCCCCGGGCAAGAAATAGAAGAAGGGGGCCCCCAGCAGACGAAAAAAAGGGGGCCAGGAGCAGAAATTTTTAAAAAAAGAAGGGGGGCCCCCGGGGCAGACGTAATAAAAGAAGGGGCCTAGACAAAATGTAAAGAAAAGGAGGCCGAAACGACGTAAATAAAAACCCCCCGGGCAGACTGTAAAAAAAGAAGGGGGCCGAGGAACGACGTAAAATAAAAGGGGGGCCCAGGGGGAAAGTAAAAAAAAGGGGCCAGGAGCAACGAAATAAAAGGGGGCCGAGGAGCAGCTGTAAAATAAGAAGGGGCCGGGGGGGGAAAAAGTAATAAAAAACCGGGGGGCCAAAAGGGCAGACGAAAAAAACCGGGGCCGAGGGGGAACTGAATAAAAAACCAGGGGGGCCGGGGGGGAGAAAAGAAAATAGGGGGCCCCCAGCAACTGAAAAAGAAAGGGGGGGGGCCCCCGGGGCAACAAAATATAAGGGGCCAGGAGCAGACGGTTTTTAAAGGGGGGCCCCCGGGGCAGACTGTAATAGAAAAAGGGGGGCCAGGAGCAGACTGAAAAAAAAAGGGGGGCCCCCGGGCAACTGTAAAAAAAAAGGGGGCCGAGCAGACGAAAATAAGAAGGGGCCGAGGACAACTTTAAAAAGAAGGGGCCAGGGGGAGACTGAATAAAAAAGGGGCAAGGGGCCCACTGTAAAAAGCAAAGGGGCCGAAGCAACTGTAATAGAAAAAGGGGCCGGGAGCAAACGTAATATAAGAAGGGGGGCCCAGGGGCAACGGAAAAAAAAGAAAAAGGGGGCCCGGGCAACTTAATAAAAAGGGGGCCGAGGGGCAGACGTAATATTAGAAGGGGGGGGCCCCCGGGGCAACGAATAGAAAAGGGGGGGCCCAGGGGCAGAAAGTAATTAAAAAAGGGGCCGAGGGGCAACGAAAAAAAACCGGGGCCAGGGGCAAAATGAAGTAAGAGTGGGTGGGGCTCAGGGGGAGGACCAGCTATTTTAAATTTTTTTGGGGGAAAAAGAGGAGGGGAAAACCTGTGGGAAAACCAACGTCAAGGGGTTAAATTTCAAAAGGCAGAATTTTTTAAAGGGAAAAAAGAAAAAAATTGGGGATCCAATGGCGGGGGTTCCCTTTTTAAAAAAAATGCCAAAGGGGGGAAAAACTTGAAAAAGGGGATTCCAAAGCACAATCTTAAAAATTCCCCCAAAAAGGGGGAAAAAAAAACCCTTTAAGGGGAAAACCCCCTGGATGAACATAGAACCCTTTAAAAAAAGCTAAAAAGGGGAAAAAAAAAAATGTTTAAACAAATGGAAAGAGGGAGGGAATCTAAAGAAAATATAATGCCGTCTGCAGAACCTTTTAGGCCAAAAAATCAAATATTAAAGTACAATGAATTAAAGGGGATGCAATGACGGAAAAAACAAAAAAAAAGGGGTTTTGGGGGTACTTTAAAAGTAAAAGAAAAATCAAAGATCAAGGGGTTTTTTCAAAAGAAAAAGAAAAAAAGTCAGGGTTGAAAAGGGAACTTTTTAAAATTTCCATTTTGCATCTGTTTCTCTCAGAAAGGAAAAAAACACAACTGAAACTTCACTGCCCCTTTTTAAAGGGGGAAAAGAACCCCGGGTACTAAAAAACAGAAAGACGGAAAAACACTTAGCTAACAAAATGAATTCTTTTTCCGGGCCCCAAAAATTAAACCCCCCGAATACTGAAGGGATAGCAAAGAAATTCTTGAACCCGTCCAAATCTTTAAAAAAATTTTGGGGAGAACAGAAATTCCCAGAAGACGGAGAAGAGCAAATTTTCCTATCCAAAAAGGGGGAAGAAGGGGACCCGGGGAAAAACCAGGGGCCGGTGAGTCTGACCTAACCAGAAAGACCTTTTGAACAAATATTAAAGAACAGTATCAAGTCCTGGAAAGAAGAATGATTAAAAAAGGGCGATGGTTTGTAACTAATAAGTCTGTCAAAAAACAAAAATTCCTTCTATGACAGAATCACTGACTGGGGGATCGGGAAAAATGGTAGATAAAGAAAAACTTGACTCAGCAAAGCTTTGAAAATACTCACAAACCTTTTTTAAAAAAAATGACTAAGTATAAATGGAAAGGGGCAACGTTAGGGGAATCAAACTGGCTTAGTGTCGGACCCAAAGATGGTTTTAAAAGGCTGCACTTCCTTGGGGAAAAATGTCTAAAGGGGGGGTACCACAATTTTCTGTTTTGGGGGCCCGTATTGTTCAACTTTTTTAAAAATGATTTAGATAAGGGGAATTGGGGGAAAAACTGATAAAATTGCTGATGACACAAAGCTAGGGGGGTAGCTAATACTAAGAAGAAGAGAGAGGAAAAAAAGATATACATAAACTGGGCATGGCAGAACTAACAAAGGTTTTAACAGGGAAAAATCAAATACACTCTGGCAATAAAAATGAAAAAGCATATACAAATGGGAGGAATGGGCTAAAAACAGCACAGTGAAAAAGACGGGGTTACTAATGATCACAGACTTAACAGATCAACAGTAACAGCAGAAAAAAGGAAATAATTTTTAGATGATCAACAGAAGCATACGCTAATCACGTGAGGTATATTGCCCTCTACCCTCGGGCAGACCTCATCGGAAATACGGTCCATTTTGGGCACCAAAAAAAAAAAGACATCAACAACACGTCAGAGAAGACCCCCCAAATGGGACCGGTCTAAAAACCTGTCCAGAGGAAGGGTTGGGGGTTTGGGGAAGTTTGCTTGCAAAAAAGAAAACGGGGGAAACTAAAACGTCTCAAATATCTCAAGGGCTGTCCCCCTTTTTGAAGGATCATCTTTATTCCCCTTTCACAAAAAAGACAGAACAATGGGGGAAACTAATGGGGGGGGACACAATTTGATATTAAAAAAAACTTTTTGACGTTTTGGGTGATCAAGGATGGAACAGGCCCACAAAATTTTGGGAGTTTCCTTCAATGGAAGTCTTTAAACAAAAGGTGGGGAGACATCTGTCTGGGAGAAAGAGATCCGCTTTACAGGGGGTTTTGGCCAGAAGGCCCAGGAGGGGCCCCTTTCCAACTCTCCCCTTTTATGATTATGATTCTTAAAAAGGGGCTGAGGGCAGACTGTAATAGAAACCTGGGGGCCAGGACAACTGTTTAAAAAAAAGGGACCAAAAGCAACAAACGGGGGCCGGGAGCACACGTAATATAAGAAGGGGGCCAGGGCAGACTGTAATAAAGAAGGGGGGGAGGACAGACGTAAATAAGAAGGGGGGCCCAAGGGGGAACTGTAAAAAAGAAGGGGGGGCCAGGAGCAACAAAAAAGAAAGGGGGGGGGAGAGCAACCGTAATAAAGAAAAGCCGAGGGCCCCAATGAAAATAAAAGGGGGGCCAGGGCAACAGTAAAAGAAGAAGGGGGCCGAGGCAACTAAAATATCAAAGGGGGCCCCGGAAAGACGTAATATAAGAAAGGGTCGGGATCAATTAATAGAAAAAGAGCCGAGGGCAGACTGTAAAATTTAAAAGGGGGCCAGGAGCAGACGTAATAGAAGAAAAAGGGGGGGGCCAGGACAGACTGTAAATAAGAAGGGGGGCCCCGGGCAACTGTAATATAAGAAAGGGGGGGCCAGGGGAAAGACGTAATATTAAAGGGGGGGGGAGCAACGTAAAAAGAAGGGGGCCCCGAGCAGACGTAATATAAAAGGGGGCCGAGGGCAGACGTAATAGAAGACCGGGGGGCCGAGGGGGAACGAATATAAGAAGGGGGCTGAGGAGCAACTGAATAGAAGAAAAACCCGGGGGCCGAGGAGCAACTGTAAAAAAAAAGGGACCAAAGAAAACAAATCGGGGCCTAGGGCACACTGTAAAAAGAAGGGGGGCCCAGACAGACGAATAAAAAGGGGGGTAGGAGCAACTTAATAAAAAAGGGGGGCCAAGGGCAACTGTAAAAAAAAGGGCCGAGGAGCAACTGTAATATAAGAAGGGGGGCGAGGAGCAACTGTAATTAGAAAAAGGCCAGGAAAAACAGACTTAATATAAAAAGGTTAAGGATGTAGTACTTTTAAATAGCGTTTTGTTTTGGGTGCATGAAACACGGGGGTCACAGGTTTTGAATAGAAAAGTCCTGTATTTCTTCATACAATTGGCAGAAATAGCCCCACAGTTTTGGGAAAAAAAAACAGAGACACAGCAGGGCCCAAAAAAAACCAACTCAGCATCACCCCAAAACAGATTCGGGATCTTCTTCTCTGTTACCGAACCCCCGCAAAAGGGGGTCTTTTAAAAGCGGTTCAGAGTCCACAAGTGTTTTTAGATTCCTCATGGGGAAAGCGGGGGAAAGGGGCCAAGGCTTACAGGGGTCAAGTCACAGGTTCACTCAGGCAGATCGAAGCACTTTTTCTCAGCGGGGCTGCTTAAGAAGCAAAGGAAAAACAGGGGGGAAATCAACAAACTCCATTTGACGAGGGAAGATAGCTGCGCAAGACAAAAAAAAAGGCTGACGAACAAACGAGTTTTTGGAAATAACAAAACCTTACATTACCCCCCCCAAGGACAACCTCCGGAGACCTAGACCGGCCTTTTGGGTCCCTGAGAAACTCGGAGCAAGCGAGGACTTAACGTTATTGACCGGGTTTCCCCTGATTTCCTCCACTGGGTACCCTGCCCTTTTTAATCAGATATTTTTAAATGAATTTTTAAAAACCAGGAAAAAAAATCCTTTTTCCCCCACAAATTCTTCCCACCATCACTACACTGGTCAGGCAAGGAGGGAACGTCCAGGAAACGTATTTTGGGGTCGCAGCCCCTTTGTAGGAAACATGAAAAAGGTGGGTTCCATATTCTGGCATTGAAGACGACAGCAACGGCACTTATAATTTTTACTATTTTAAAGGGGGCCAAAGTACTTAGTCCCAACTTTTAAAGGAATCCTTAACTTAAGATTTCTGGTTACAGCCAGACCAATCTCCACCCGAAAGCTGGGGTCAGGTTTTTAAAAAGAAATTTTTCGCTGCTTTTTTTTACCTTTCTTGAGCCGATTCCAGATTTTCCTTTAGAAGACCAATCTTTTTTAAAGACTGATTCTTTCAGCCACTGCTGGAAAGGCGTTTTATGGGAAATGGGTAAATTTGGGATAACCTAGATTAGAGTAAAAAGGGAAAATGTTTATGAGGCACCTGAAGTTTTAAAAACGAAACTCACTAATGGAATAGATCCCCCAAAAACACCTTAGTGGCAAAAAAAAGCGGGATACGCTCCAGGTTTGATTGGTCGTTGGGGCCGTCCATTAGCTGGGGGAAAAGCAAAGAAAGGTTACTTTAATTCCAACGCACGAAATTTTGCCAAAACCAGAATAAATTTTAAAACCCCCGATCCGAAAAAACCCACCGTATCCAAAGTAAGCAAACACATTTTAAAACATCAAATCTATGTCTGTTTCAGGGGGTAAGCCGACACAAGGGAAAAAAATGACTCCCTTTGTTAACGGTAAACCCCCTAAAATTGTTTTTTCCCGAAGGGGGAACTCCACATGAAGTCCATAAAAGACCCCCGGGGGGGGCGGGTGGGGGAGGCTGAAACAGACCATTGGTGAGGGGCGGGTTTTTGCTTTTTTTCACAGACCTCCTAAGTGACAAAATTTCAAAACACCTTCCTGCAAGTGGGCCACCAAAAGAAACAGAAAGAAATTCCGGGTTTTTTAAATTCCTCATGCCCGCTATCGGGGAACGTGAAAGTTTGCAATACCTTAATCACTGTTTCAGAAAAAAACAGACTTTTCCCTAATCCCCACCATTCTTAAAGACAAATTTTTCGCCCCTTTTGGGGGTTTGCCAAAAAAAAACCGCAGGGGATCCCTTGATGTCCTTAATGGTCTTTTAAATTTACTCCTAGAATCAGAGTCGGGAAAAAAAGTCTTAGGGAAATAATTGGATTTTCTCTGCTGAGAAACCCAGAGAGTGCATCACCTTTCCTTGCCATCCGGGGCTATAAAAATAAAAAAAATTAAATTGGTTTAAGAAAAAATTCCGCGACCTGGCAGGAGTCAGGCATTTAGCCCCCCGAAAAAACCGTTACGATGTCTTCGGACGACATTTGCGTGCACCCCGAAAAGGTGTCTCCATTCTTGAAGGGGGGCAATAAAAGGGCCAAAACCCTATTTTCCCCCACGTATTTTCCCCCCGAAGACAAAGCGGAAAAGAAGGCCAGGGGGCAGACACTTTTTACCTTTCCGAGAGATATACCCAACGCACAGTCGAACACCACCCTATTATAAGGGGAACCGGGGGGATGTATAGGAAAGTGCATGGAAATTTACTTTTAATGGGGGAAAACTTCCGGGCTGGGAGCCAGGAAAACCAAAACCCCTTCCGGTAATTGAGTGATGTTTTCACTACCCCAAAAAAATTTCTAAAAAAACGCTAAGAAGTTGGCAACCCCCCTGAACCTGTAAATCCTCACATTTTTTTGACTTTTCCAACCTTTATGGCTGGGTTTTTTTCCCCTCCATACTAAAACCTTTGTAGACATCATACCCCAAAATTGAATTTTGGGGCCATGTCACACTTTTCAATTGATTAAAATGATTTTTTAATTCCAAGACCATTCTCAATTCCAGATTTTCCCTTAGTTAGAAAAAATTAAATATCACCAAAAAAATTTACCCCCCAATGTATCAAATCCCGAAGATGTCATTACCAAAAGTTGGAAATGGGGGGGCGGTACTAACCAAAAAGCATAACTAAAAATTTTAAATGTCCATAGCGGACCTAATTCTCCCTTCATCCCCAGGTCTAATACGGACAATTATAAAGGGGCCCCCCGAAATCTAGTTTAGAAAAAATTTTGGCAGTCCACCTCTCCCCCCAAAAACCAGGGGTTTTAAAAGGCCAAGGATAACGGTTTTTTAAAAGTAACCTATTATTCCCAAGTCTACCATGGTCCCAAGATCCCCTTTCTCTTTACAAAAAAAAGGGCACCCCCAGGGGGTAAGGGGGCGTATGAAGCCCTTGCTAGATTTTCATCTATGTAACCTTTAAAGCCTTTAGCTGGGGGGCCCCCCAGGGGGTAACTTACCAAAAGGATCCTGCTCCGCAATAATTCAATTGACAAATATGGGGGTGAGGGGGGAACTGGGGAGCTTCTTCTTGTCACAAAATCCCTAGCCTTTTTTAATGTAGTTCAGGGCTGACATGAACCTTTTGGAACAAGCAAGTGAAACTTTTGGACCATCTGTTTCTCTGGAAAGTGTAACCTTGGTCCCCAGTTAAAATGGTGGATTCTGAGCCTGCACCGGTAGCCCAAATAAGGAAATGGGGAGAAGAAATAAGCAAAAGGACTTTTTCTCTTGAAAATTTTACCCAAAAAACCCCAAAAGGCTTTTTTTTCCTGACCCCGGGGCCAAGGGGTCAGGGGGGCCATCCACTTTTTTCCATCTGTAGGGGAGAGCCTTCTTCACTGAACTTTTCCCCCTGTTTCAAGAAAGGGGAGACACCTAAAAATTCCACTTCCCCTAGTCATAAGAAGAGCTGACACCCAAGCATCAACCCAGAGTTGATGGAAAGAAACAATGAAATTGTTTTTCTTACAATTCAGCTGGGAAAAAAACCGCTGGGAAAAATTTAAAAATGGCAGCGTTTACACAGTCAACCCCCTCGGGGGAACGAGTTTAAGGGGTCCGAGAAATAATCTGTGCGCAGTCCCGGGGGACCCGGGGGGGCCCGGGGACCGACGATCCCCCTCCCAAACCTCACAAGAATGGTGCTGCATTTTTTTTTAAACGAAACGGGGGGGGCATTTAAAAAAAGTCCCTGACTTACCCAATAAAACAAGATTCTCCAAAAACGATTTCCCTTTTCGGAACACAACCCGTTTTTGTAAAAGTCTACCTGATGGTTGGGGTTCGGTTCCCTTAATCCTACTGGTTTCCCTTTTACTGGAGAGGAAGGGGGGAAAGGTTAGACTTTTTTTTTTTCGAACCACTCTCTTGCCTCTTCATCAGAGAGTATAAAAAAACGGATGCAGTATTTAATAAAGTCACCTAACCATGGGAGGGCGGCACACAAGTTCATCCTTATCAGTGAGAAACCCCTTTCGAAAAATATTTTTTTTGGGGAAACTGCCCCAGTGGTATCAGGGCCCTTCCAAAAACCCAAGATATTCCTACCGAAAAGGAAAAAAAAAAAAAAAAAATATTTTTTCCCTTTGGGGTAACACTGCAAAAAGAAAAAACTTAAAGGGAAATTTTGGCTCACCTAATGGTTGTGAGAATCACAACCACTGTCATCCAAAAGTACAACCGACGCCTGATATCCCAGTACGCAACACCCTTCCAACCCACAGACACAACTTCTGGCTTCAGAATCTTGTAAGTTTTACATTCATAAGCGTCTTTGCTTGGGGCATAAAACCAGGAGTCACAGTTTGATATAAAAAGTCCTGATTACTCATCAAGTTGGCAGAAAAAGTACACAGTTTGCAGACACAGAAACAGAGACACAGCGGCCAGAGAATCAAGCCAGAAAAAAAACCCCCAATACAATTCAGGATCTTTCCCCCTTTTACCGAATCCTGCAAACTGGGTCTTTCAAGAGCGGGTTCAGACCCCCAAAAAGGGTTCAATTTTTCCCCAGTAGGGAAACTGGAGTACAACCCCAAGGTTACGGAGTCAAGTCACAGGTTATGCAGGTAAATTTGAAAAGGGGGTTTTCTTGCTGTGGGGCTTAAAAACAAGGAGAAAATCAGGGGGGGAACATCAAGCGGGAAACTCCATTTTTACTGGGGGAAAAATACGCACAAGACAAAAAGTAAAGGGTGACGAACAAACTGAGTTTTAGAATAATACATAGAACCTTACAAAGGGGCCGGGGAGCAGACGTAATAAAGAAGGGCCGAGAGCAACATAATATCGAAGGGGGCCAGGGGGAACAAAATAAGAAGAGGGTCGAGGATCAAACGTAATAGAAGGGAAAAGCCGAGGGGGAGACTGAAGAAAAAGGGGGCCAGGCAACTGAAAAAAGAAGGGGCCAGGAGCAGCTGAATAGAAAAAAGGGGGCCGAGACAACGTAATAGAAGAAGGGGGGGCCGGGGCAAAATTTAAAAGAAAAGAGGGGCCAGGAACAGACTCTAAAAAAGAAGGGACCGAGACAGACTGAAAAAAAAGGGGGCCAGGAACAGACTGTAAAAAAAGGGGGGGCCCAAGGAGTAGACTGTAATAAAAAAGGGGGGCCAAGAGCAATGAAAAAAGAAGGGGGCCAGTAGCAAAAGTAAATTTTAAGAAGGGGCCGAAAGCAACTGTAAAAAAAGACCAGGGCCGGAACAGACGTAATAAAAGACCCCGAGGAGCGACTGTAATATGACCAGGGGCCAGGACAGTGTAATAAAAAAGGGGGCCGAAGCAGACGTAAAATTTTAAAAGGGGGGCCGAGGCAACTATAATGTAAGGGGCCGAGGAGCAGACGAAAAAAGAAAAAGGGGCAAACAACTGTAATAACAAAGGGGGCCGGGAGCAGACGTAAAAGAAAAAGGGGGGGCCGGGGGCAACGTAAAAAAGAAGGAGCCGAGGAGCAGACTGTAATAGAAAACCGGGGCCGGGGAGCAACGGAAAATAAGAAGGGTTTTGTAAAAGGGTTTGAGATGGTTCTGAGCAAAACCCCCTCGGGGGTTTACAAGGGGTACTGGTCTGTTCATGAAATTGAGGGACGGGAAAACAGGTGTTATGACGGTCTGAAAGGGAGTCACCTTTCCCCTCAGGGTTGGGCCCGGGGATCAATTGTTCTGGTCAATCCACTTTTGTTCCCTTTAGCCGCGTGTCTTCTGCATCTCCTGCAACAGATAAGACTTTTTTTTTTTTTTTTTTTTGTATTATTTTGCTTTTGTCTTGCACTTCTTGGGGCCTTCGGGGCCCCCGGGGGGTTTTTCCCTCTCAGTTTAGTTCAACCCTGATGTTTTGACTTTTTCTTTTCCCCTTTTTTCATGGCTGCGTTTTGATTTTTTACACCAGAGAAAAAATTTTTTGGTAAGGTCGTGGTCTCATATTTTGAAATTTTAAGTTGGTGCTTTTCCGGGGTTTTTTGGGGGTTTCAGTAAGTACCCTTTTCCATCCTTTTCTATTTTTATTTTTTTGGGCCCCACGTTCTCATACTTTTTCTTTCTTGAAAATTTTTTTGTCAACCCCCCATTCTTTTTTGGGGCTTTCATTATCTTTGGGGTTCGCCCGGGGCAGATATTTTTCCCATTTCTATCTTTTGGTGTAGTTAGTTTCTCAGGCTGTGACGAGGCGTCTAGGACCAACGTAGGAACGCTCCACGGCTGCCTCTAGTTGTGGTGGTTAGTCAGGTACTGCAATCTCATAGATTCCAACTGCTCTGGTGTATGCCTTTTTTACCTGCACTCCTCAGCTACCGAAACATAACAGTATCACCGGCCTAAAAATTGAAAATTGTATGGTACTCACAGAAGGGAAAAAATATTGTGAAAGAAAAAAGGTTGTCAGAGTTGTCAGAGATATTTTTCTATTTGTTGCATTTTTTTTCCCTCTGTATCTCTGGGTGCTGGGAGGATCTTTTCTCTCAATGGAGTTTGCACGGTTGTCTGGCCGTGTGGATCAGCTTGCCACTGAAGTTCGGAGTATTGCTACCTATCTTGCTAGGTTGCCTGTTGTGGAACCTAGGATCCCCATGCCAGATTTGTTTTTGGGGGATCGAGCTAAGTTTCAGAATTTCAAAAATAATTGTAAATTGTTTTTTGCCTTAAAATCTAAGTCCTCAGGGAACGCAGCGCAGCAGGTTCAAATTATCATCTCTCTCCTGCGCGGCGATCCTCAGGATTGGGCTTTTTCCCTGACACCTGGGGATCCTGTTTTGAGTGATGTTGATGCATTTTTTCAGGCTTTGGGGTTATTGTATGATGAGCCTAATGTCACTGATCAAGCTGAAAAAGCCTTGTTGGCATTAAATCAGGGGCCTTATGACGCTGAGTTATACTGTCAGAGATTCCGTAGTGGGCAGTCCTGACCAAATGGAATGACGACGCTTTGCCAGCCCTTTTCCGGAAGGGTCTGTCAGATAATGTAAAGGATGTTATGGTGGGATTCCCTGTCCCCTCTGGTCTCAATGATTCTATGTCATTAGCGATTCAAATTGACAGACGTTTGCGTGAGCGGAGAAGTATGCGTGGAATGGTGTTGCCTTGTGAACCAGCTTCTGAACCCATGCAGTGTGATAGAGTGGTGTCTGGGGCACAGCGTCATGAGTTTCGAAAGCGCAATGGGTTATGTTTCTACTGTGGTGATGCCTCTCATGCTATTTCAGTCTGCCCTAAGCGGGGAAGACGTTTTGCACGCTCAGTTGTCTTGGGTAGTGTTCAGACTAAGTTTTTATTAACTGTCACTCTGATATGCTCTCTGTCCTCATTTTCTGCTCAGGCTTTCGTTGATTCTGGAGCAGCTATTAACCTGATGGATTATGATTTTGCTAAACGTTGTGGGTTTCCCTTGATACCCCTACAGAAGTCTATTCCCCTACTGGGGATCGATTCTACCCCTTTGGCTGAGAATAAACCCCAGTTTTCTACTCAGGTGATAATGAGGGTTGAACCTGATCACCAGAAGTGCTGCAAATTTTTGGTTCTGTATAATCTGCATGACATTATCGTGCTGGGTTTCCCTTGGTTACAGTCTCATAATCCTGTTTTGGATTGGAAATCTGTGTCTGTAACCAGTTGGGGCTGCCAATGTGTTAATACCAACACTCCTGTTTTTTCTGCCTCCCCCAGGCTCAGGATGTTCCTGACTTTTTGATTGATTTTTCTGATGTGTTTAGCGAAAGTAAATCTGCATCCTTGCCTCCCCATAGGAGCTATGACTGCGCTATTGAATTAGTGCCGGGTAGTAAATTCCCTAAAGGTCGCCTTTTTAACTTGTCTGTACCTGAACATGACGCTATGCGGTCTTATATCAAGGAATCATTGGAGAAGGGTCATATCAGACCATCCTCTTCACCCTTAGGTGCCGGTTTTTTCTTTGTGGCCAAAAAAGATGATTCATTAAGGCCGTGTATTGATTATCGTCTCTTGAACAATATTACTGTGAAATATCAATACCCGTTACCCTTGATTTCTGACCTGTTTTCCAGGGTGAAAAACGCTACTTGGTTTACCAAGCTTGACCTCAGGGGGCGTATAACCTTATTCGCATTAAGCACGGGGATGAATGGAAGACGGCATTCAATACCCCTGAAGGGCATTTTGAGTACCTAGTGATGCCCTTTGGGCTCACTAATGCTCCTTCCGTCTTCCAGTCCTTCATGAATGACATTTTCAGGGATTTTGTGGACAAATTTCTGATTGTTTATTTGGATGATATCTTGATTTTTTCTAATGACTGGGACTCTCATGTGAAACATGTTCGAACTGTGTTCCAGATTTTGAGAGAGAATGCTCTGTATGTGAAGGGATCAAAGTGTCTTTTTGGCGTACAGAGGATCTCATTTCTGGGATTCATTTTGTCCCCATCTGTTATTGAAATGGACCCGGTCAAGGTTCAGGCCATCTGTGATTGGGTCCAACCTACTTCATTAAAGGCTCTTCAGAGATTTTTGGGTTTTGCCAATTTTTATCATAAATTTATTGGTAATTTCTCGGTTATTGTTAAACCATTAACTGATTTGACCAGAAAGGGTTCTGATGTGGTGAATTGGCCTCCTGAGGCAGTCTCTGCGTTTCAGGAACTTAAGCAGAGATTCACTTCTGCTCCTGTTATACGGCAGCCTGATGTTTTTCTGCCATTTCAGGTGGAGGTTGATGCCTCTGAAATTGGGGCAGGTGCCGTTTTGTCCCAAAAAGATCCAGAGACCTCTAAAAGTAACCCTTGTGCCTTTTTCTCTCGAAAATTTTCTCCTACTGAACGTAATTATGACGTGGGTAATCGGGAGTTATTGGCCATGAAGTGGGCTTTTGAAGAGTGGAGACATTGGCTAGAGGGAGCCAAACATCAGGTGGTGGTCCTTACGGACCATAAGAATCTGGTCTATCTGGAATCTGCCAAGCGACTCAATCCTAGACAGGCCAGGTGGGCCTTGTTTTTCACACGTTTTAATTTTGTGGTTTCCTTTCTTCCTGGCACTAAGAATGTTAAGGCGGATGCCCTCTCGAGGAGTTTCCTTGCGGACTCTCCTGAGTTATCTGATCCTTCTGTTATTTTGAAAGAGGGTGTAGTTCTTTCCGCCATCTCGCCCAATTTGAGACTTGCTCTGGAGGGGTGTCAGGAGGATAGGCCCGAGCGCTGCCCTGTTGGAAAATTGTTTGTCCCGGACCAGTGGAAAAAGAGTGTGATGTCTGAGATTCATTGTTCCGCATTGGCTGGGCATCCGGAATTTTTGGTACCAGAGACTTGGTTAGTCGGTCCTTTTGGTGGCCTACCTTGTCTCGTGATGTCAGGGAATTTGTGCAGTCCTGCGGGACTTGCTCTCGCTCCAAGCCTTGCTCTCGCTCTAGTGGTTTGTTGATGCCATTGCCTGTGCCCAAGAGACCATGGACCCATATCTCTATGGATTTCATTTCCGACCTTCCTGTTTCTCAGAGAATGACCACCATCTGGGTAATTTGTGATAGGTTTTCCAAAATGATACATCTTGTGCCATTACCTAAGTTGCCTTCCTCCTCTGAATTGGTGCCATTGTTCCTTCAGCACGTGGTTCGTTTTACACGGCATTCCTGAGAACATTGTGTCTGACAGAGGAGTCCAGTTTGTTTCCAGATTTTGGAGGACTTTTTGTTCTAAACTGGGTGTTCAATTGTCTTTCTCCTCGGCATTTCATCCTCAGACCAATGGTCAAACTGAGAGAACAAACCAGACATTGGAGACTTATCTTAGATGCTTTGTGTCTGCTGATCAGGATGACTGGGTCTCTTTTTTACCTTTGGCTGAGTTTGCTCTTAATAATAGGGCTAGCTCTGCCACTTTGATGTCTCCGTTTTTCTGTAATTCTGGGTTTCACCCTCGATTTTCTTCAGGACAGACGGAGGCTTCTGTCTGTCCAGGTGTTGACTCTGTTGTGGAGCGTATGCAACAGATTTGGGACCAGGTAGTGGAGAGGTTGTCCCTCTCTCAGGAGAAGGCCCAGCGGTTTGCTAACCGGCATAGGACTGATGGTCCTCGGTTTGAAGTGGGGGACTTGGTCTGGTTGTCCTCAAAGAATATTCCTATGAGAGTAGCATCTCCTAAATTTAAGCCTAGGTTCATTGGACCTTATAAGATCATTGAGATTCTTAATCCTGTTTCTTTTCGTTTGCTTCTTCCAGGGACATTTAAGATCCATAACGTGTTCCACAAGTCCTTGTTGAAGAGGTTTGTTGAGCCAGTGGTTCCTGCTGCTGTGCCTCCTGACCCTGTTTTGGTTGAGGGCAATCTGGAGTATGTGGTTGAGAAAATATTAGATTCTCGTTTTTCTAGACGGAAACTCCAGTATTTGGTTAAGTGGAGAGGTTATGGTCAGGAAGACAATTCTTGGGTGTTTGCTTCGGACATCCATGCTAGGAGACTCATCCGTGCGTATCATAGAACTCATGCTGACCGACCTGGTTGCTCAAATGAGGGTTCGGTGACCCCTCCTCAAGGGGGGGGTACTGTTGTGAATGGGTTTGAGATGAGTTCTGAGCAGAGACTCCCTCTGGTGGTTACAAGCGGTACTGGTCTGTTCAGTGAAGATTGTGAGGACTGGGAATCAGGTGTTACTGACTGGTCTTGTATAAGGGAGTCACGTTCCCATCAGGGTTGCCGGTGATCAATTGTTCTGGTCTGAATCCTTCATTCCTGTTTCCCTTGTAGCCTGCTGTGTCGTGTCTGCATCTCCTGCTAACAGATAAGACATTTTCTTCTTTTTGTTTTTGTACTATATTTTTGCATTTTGTCCTGCACTTCTTTGGGGCCTTCTGGGTCCCCTTCGGGGGCTTTTGCCCTCTCAGTTTAGTTCAGCCACTGATGTTTGTACTTTTGCTTTTTCCAGTTTTTTCAGTGGCTGCTGTTTTGATTTTGTTACACCAGAGAACTAATTTAGGTGGTAGAGGTCGTGTGATCTCAGGTGATTTTGAAATTAGTAGAGTTGGTGCTTTTCAGGGTTTTCTGGGATTGCAGTAAGTACCCTTCCTATCCTTTTCTATTTAGTTAGTTTGGGCCCCAGCGTTTGCTCATACTATTTTCTTTCTGTGTCAGTATTTCTTCTTGTCTAACCGCCATTACTTGTTTGGGGGCTTTCTATTATCTTTGAGGTTCTGCTCCGGGGCAGATAGCTTTCCTATTTCTATCTTTAGGTGTAGTTAGTTTCTCAGGCTGTGACGAGGCGTCTAGGACCAACGTAGGAACGCTCCACGGCTGCCTCTAGTTGTGGTGGTTAGTCAGGGTACTGCAATCTCATAGATTCCAACTGCTCTGGTGTATTGCCTTTTTTACCTGCACTCCTCAGCTACCGAAACATAACAAAGGGGGCTGAGGAGCAGACTAATAGAAGACCGGGGGCCGAGGAGCAGACTGTAATAGAAGAAGGGGACCAAAGAGCAGACAAGACCGGGGCCGAGGAGCACACTGTAATATAAGAAGGGGGCCGAGGAGCAGACTGTAATATAAGAAGGGGCCAAGGAGCAGACTGTAATAAAAGAAGGGGGCCGAGGAGCAGACTGTAATATAAGAAGGGGGTCGAGGAGCAGACTGTAATAGAAGAAGAGAGCTGAGGAGCAGACTGTAATATAAGAAGGGGGCCAAGGAGCAGACTGTAATAGAAGAAGGGGCCGAGGAGCAGACTATAATATCAGAAGGGGGCCGAGGAGCAGACTGTAATATAAGAAGAGGGTCGAGGATCAGACTGTAATAGAAGGAGAGAGCCGAGGAGCAGACTGTAATGTAAGACGGGGGCCGAGGAGCAGACTGTAATAGAAGAAGGGGGCCGAGGAGCAGACTGTAATAGAAGAAGGGGGCCGAGGAGCAGACTGTAATAGAAGAAGGGGGCCGAGGAGCAGACTGTAATAGAAGAAGGGGGCCTAGGAGTAGACTGTAATAGAAGAAGGGGGCCGAGGAGCAGACTGTAATAGAAGAAGGGGGCCGAGGAGCAGACTGTAATAGAAGAAGGGGGCCGAGGAGCAGACTGTAATATAAGAAGGGGGCCAAGGAGCAGACTGTAATAGAAGATGGGGGCCGAGGAGCAGACTGTAATATAAGAAGGGGGCTGAGGAGCAGACTGTAATAGAAGAAGGAGGCCGAGGAACAGACTGTAATATAAGAAGGGAGCCGAGGAGCAGACTGTAATAGAAGAAGGGGGCCGAGGAACAGACTGTAATATAAGAAGGGGGCCGAAGAGTAGACTGTAATAGAAGAAGGGGGCCGAGGAGCAGACTGTAATATAAGAAGGGGGCCGAGGAGCAGACTGTAATATAAGAAGGGGGCCGAGGAGCAGACTGTAATATAAGACCAGGGGCCGAGGAGCAGACTGTAATATAAGACCAGGGCCGAGGAGCAGACTGTAATATAAGACCAGGGGCCGAGGAGCAGACTGTAATAGAAGAATAGGGCCGAGGAGCAGACTGTAATATAAGGGTGCCGAGGAGCAGACTGTAATATAAGGGGGCCGAGGAGCAGACTGTAATGAAGAAGGGGGCCGAGGAGCAGACTGTAATATAATAAGGGAGCCGAGGAGCAGACTGTAATATAAGAAGGGGGCCGAGGAGCAGACTGTAATAGAAGAAGGGGGCTGAGGAGCAGACTGTAATATAAGAAGGGGGTCGAGGAGCAGACTGTAATATAAGAAGGGGGTCGAGGAGCAGACTGTAATAGAAGAAGAGAGCCGAGGAGCAGACTGTAATATAAGAAGGGGGCGAGGAGCAGACTGTAATAGAAGGGGGCCGAGGAGCAGACTATAATATCAGAAGGGGGCCGAGGAGCAGACTATAATACAGAAGGGGGCCGAGGAGCAGACTGTAATATAAGAAGAGGGTCGAGGATCAGACTGTAATAGAAGGAGAGAGCCGAGGAGCAGACTGTAATGTAAGAAGGGGGCCGAGGGGCAGACTGTAATAGAAAAAGGGGGCCGAGGAGCAGACTGTAATAGAAGAAGGGGGCCGAGGAGCAGAAATGTAATAGAAGAAGGGGGCCGAGGAGCAGACTGTAATAGAAGAAGGGGGCCGAGGAGCAGACTGTAATAGAAGAAGGGGGCCGAGGAGCACACTGTAATAGAAGAAGGGGCCGAGGAGCAGACTGTAATAGAAGCAGGGGGCCGAGGAGCAGACTGTAATAGAAGAAGGGGGCCGAGGAGCAGACTGTAATAGAAGAAGGGGGCCGAGGAGCAGACTGTAATATAAGAAGGGGGCCGAGGAGCAGACTGTAATAGAAGAAGGAGGCCGAGGAACAGACTGTAATATAAGAAGGGGCCGAGGAGCAGACTGTAATAGAAGAAGGGGGCTGAGGAACAGACTGTAATATAGAAGGGGGCCGAGGAGTAGACTGTAATAGAAGAAGGGGGCCGAGGAGCAGACTGTAATATAAGAAGGGGGCCATGGAGCAGACTGTAATATAAGAAGGGGGCCGAGGAGCAGACTGTAATATAAGACCAGGGGCCGAGGAGCAGACTGTAATATTAAGACCAGGGCCCGAGGAGCAGACTGTATATAAGACAGGGCCGAGGAGCAGACTGTAAAGAAGAATAGGCGAGGAGCAGACTGTAATATAAGAAGGGGGCCGAGAGCAGACTATAATATAAGGTGCCGAGGAGAGACTGTAATATAAGGGGGCCGAGGAGCAGACTGTAATATTAGAAGGGGCCGAGGAGCAGACTGTAATAGAAGAAGGGGCCGAGGAGCAGACTGTATATTAGAAGGGGGCCGAGGAGCAGACTGTAATAGAGAAGGGGGCCGAGGAGCAGACTGTAATATAAGAGGAGCCGAGGAGCAGACTGTAATAGAAGACCCGGGGCCGAGGAGCGACTGTAATATAAGAAGGGGGCTGAGGAGCAGACTGTAATAGAAGACCGGGGGCCGAGGAGCAGACTGTAATAGAAGAAGGGGACCAAGAGCAGACAAGACCGGGGCCGAGGTGCACACTGTAATATAAGAAGGGAGCCGAGGAGCAGACTGTAATATAAGAAGGGGGCTGAGGAGCAGACTGTAATATAAGAAGGGGGCCGAGGAGCAGACTGTAATATAAGAAGGGGGCAGAGGAGCAGACTGTAATATAAGAAGGGGGCCTAGGAGCAGACTGTAATAGAAGACCGGGGGCCGAGGAGCAAACTGTAATATAAGAAGGGGGCGAGGAGCAGACTGTAATATAAGAAGGGGCCGATGAGCAGACTGTAATATAAGAAGGGGGCAGAGGAGCAGACTGTAATAGAAGAAGGGGGCCGAGGAGCAGACTGTAATATAAGAAGGGGGCCGAGGAGCACACTGTAATATAAGAAGGGGGCCGAGGAGCAGACTATAATATAAGAAGGGGGCCGAGGAGCAGACTGTAATATAAGAAGGGGGCCGAGGAGCAGACTGTAATATAAGAAGGGGGCAGAGGAGCTGACTGTAATATAAGAAGGGGGCCTAGGAGCAGACTGTAATAGAAGACCGGGGGCCGAGGAGCAAACTGTAATATAAGAAGGGGGCCGAGGAGCAGACTGTAATATAAGAAGGGGGCCGAGCAGCAGACTGTAATATAAGAAGGGGGCCGAGGAGCAGACTGTAATAGAAGAAGGGGGCCGAGGAGCAGACTGTAATAATTGTAACATTCCAGGGGATATAGCTCTAGGATCGCTGTCTGGGTAGACAGAGTGACACGAAAACAGTTCATTCAGACAGCAGTTCTGGTGAAAACTGGCCGCAACCAGCTTTATTAAAGTCCACAGCAAACAGATAAAAATAAAGCATAAACAGAAAACCTAGGCTTGTCTAGCCACTAATTACACATAGATAGATTGCCCTGTCTATCCGGGTCCAGACTCTACCAGTCTGTGCCCAAAACAACACATATGATATATGTTACCAGTATGGAGTTTCCCAGATACTCCTCCTTGTGTCTGAAGGCCCCTTCAGCGTCCAGACTTGAGAGAGATCCACTCCTATTCAGCCGCTATTCGCACGGACTCTCACTGAGACTACTCCTGTGTCCGGGGTACTTCCTGCACCCAGACTGAGATAGCTCACACTCCTGGAGACGCTTCTTGTGCCGGGACACCTTCCTGTGTCCAGACTGAGCGTGCTCCCACTCCTGGAGACTGCTTCTTGTGCCGGGACACCTTCCTGTGTCCAGACTAAAACTAGCTCCCTGTCTGTATTCCCAGACACCTACTTCTGGTTTCCTAATTATCACCTGAGTGGCCACAGGTTTGAGCTGCAAGTGTGCAATGAATGTAAGGTGTAGTGACCCCTCTCTACCACTAGGTCCACAACGCCACACATTTCCCTTATACCTAGGTGAAATGTACACCCCATTCAATACATACGCTCTCACTGTCTCACATAGTGTTGTCATATGCAACAGATTAGGACTTCTATATTATAAGTAAAAGGAGGACTTTATGCTGACCTGACAGTAGATGGCGATGTTGTGTAATGTTTCCTTCTGTTTAGTGTATAGTATAAGAATTAGTCTCTTGTTTAGTTTCACTTTCGTTTTGTTCCTGTTAGCTGATGCAGTGCTGTAATGACTGTGCATTATTCCTTTACCTCATGTTCAGAGAAGTAAACGCTTGTTATCCCATGCAACCTGCTCTGTGAAGTTTCCTCTGCAAAGGTGTGGATTCAGAAGCTGTGCAACAGGTTATGGGCCCAGACGCCCAGACACCAGACCCAGGCACCCAGATACAGCGTAGCCAGATACAGAGAATCCAGACACCACAGGACACTACAGGCACCGGGAATGCCAGATACCCAGGACACTGGAACACTCAGCAAGACTCTGGTGAATGCAGAAGAATTCTTCAGTGCAAGTCTCTCCAAACAAGTAAGATAAGTTAAAAATGATGAATAGCACAGAGCTAAAACTCACAGTAGCTTAACTGAATGATGAGAACTATCAGCTATGGAAGTTCAAAGTAGAGATGTTATTGTCTAAAGATGATTTATGGGAAGTAATCACTACAGATAGACCTGATGAAGATAATCAGACATGAGATAAGAAAAATAGACAAGCGAGAGCTACCATCAGCTTATTAGTGGATGATGCTCAATTAATACATATAAGAAATGAAGAACCAGCGAAAGGAATGTGGGAAGAATTAAGAAAGCTATATGAGAGACCCAGCTTAAATCACAAGTTATTTCTGCTAAGAAAGCTGTACAATATGAGATTAAGTGCAGTGACATGCAGAAGCATATATTCTCTATTATGGAAGTGATATTACAGCTAAGATCTATTGGTGAAGACATTAAAGAAATCCATATAGCAGCAATTTTATTGTGCAGTTTACCAGAATCATATACAGCTTTAATAAATGCACTAGAGACAAGACCAGAAACTGACATTACATTAGAGTTTGTGAAGACCAGATTCATAGATGAATATCAGAGAAGGAAAGAGCAAACAAATGATTCTTCTACTGAAAAAGATAATGGAAATGCTCTTAAAGCTACAGAACTTAAAAAACCCTATAATACAAAGACAAGAGAATGCTTCAGATGTAAGAAAAAAGGTCATTTAAAGAAAGACTGTACTATATGGAAAGCAGAACAGAAATTATACTATAAAGATAATATACAGAAGGTGAAAAACATAATTTCTGATTCATGTGAAAATAATTGGAATGGCACATTTAAAGTAACTGATAAGAAATCATCACTTGGTTGGTTTATTGATTCAGGAGCAACGAGTCATATGACAAGTGACAAGAATTTCTTTACTGATCTTGATTTAAATAAGAAAGTAGCCATTTATCTTGCAGATGGAAGCAAAATAACCGCAGAAGGTATCGGACAAGGTATGTTAAATTGTTCAAACAAGTTCGGACAAGATTCAAAGATACTTGTACAGGATGTGTTGTATGTTCCAAAATTGGAAGGCGGATTATTATCTGTGAAACGTTTAACAGCAAAAGGACTTACAGTAAAATTCAAAGACAATGAGTGTGCAATTATTGCAGGAAACAAGATGATAACCAAAGTCAAGGCAGATGAACAATTATATCATTTTGACAAACCAAAGGAACAGATGAAGGTATGTACACATGATCACAAAAACTGTATTCACATGTGGCATAGACGTCTAGGACATAGACACCCGGACAGTATAAGGGAACTACAGAGAAAAGAATTGACAAAAGATTTAAAGATATCAGATTGCTCAATTACCGTAAGATGTGAATGTTGTATAAAATCCAAAGCCACAAGGATATCTATTCCAAAAGAAAGTGAGATGAAAAGCGAAAAAAACACTTGATTTGGTGAATACTGACGTATGTGGACCCATGAAAGTGACTACATCAGGAGGCAATAGATACATGTTGACTTTTATAGATGACTACTCAAGATACACAGTCACATACTTAATTAAGAACAAAAGTGAAGATTTTGATAAACTTGTAGACTATGTAACAAGATCAAGTAACAAATTTCAAAGGAAGCCAATTGTCATCAGAAGTGATAATGAAGGTGAATTTACAGGTCACAGAATAGAAGACTACTTAAGACAAAATGGAATAGAACATCAGAAAACTGTTCCATACACACCTGAACAAAATGGAGTAGCAGAAAGGAAAAACAGAACTCTAACAGAGATGATGAGATGTATGCTGACAGATTCTAAACTACCAGAGAAATATTGGAGTGAGTGTTGTGAATGTGTTAGAAATGAATTCTGAGCAGAAGCTCCCTCTGGTGGTTACTAACAGTACTGAACTATTCAATGAAGATTGTGAAGATTGGCAATCAGGTGTTACAGACTGGTCTTATATAAGGGAGGTTCCCTCCCATCAGGGTTGCCGGTGATCAATTGTTCTTGTCTCAACTTTGGTTCCTGGTTCACTTGGAAGTTTGCTGAGTCTTGCCTGCATCTTCTGCTAACAGATAAGATATTTTCTGCTTTTATTTTTGTGCTTGCTTTTTGCATTTTGTCCTGCACTTCTGTGGAGGTCAGCCGGGTCCCCTCCGGGGGCTTGTGCTCCTCTCAGTTTATCTGAGCCACTGTTATTTGTTCATTTGCCTTTTCCAGTTTTTTCAGTGGCTGCTTAGTTTTGTTACACCAGAGAACTAATTTAGGTGGTATAAGTCGTGTGATCTCAGGTGTTTTTGCAATTAGTGAGTTGGTATTTTTTTTAGGGTTTTTTGGATTGCAGTAAGTGTCCTTCCTATCCTTTTCTTTCTAGGAAGATTGGGCCCCAACGTTTGCTCATACTATTTTCTGTCTGTGTCTGTATTTCCTCCTTTCTAACCGCCATTACATGTTTGGGGGCTTCCTATGTTCTTTGGGGATCTGCTCCGGGGCAGATAGCTTTCCTCTTTCTATCTTTAGGTGTAGTTAGCTTCTCAGGCTGTGATGAGGCGACTAGGACCAACGTAGGTACGCTCCACGGCTGCCTTTAGTTGTGGTGGTTAGTCAGGGTACTGCAATCCAGTAGATTCCAACCTCTCTGGTGTATTGCCTTTTTTGCCTGCTCTCCTCAGCTACCAAATCATAACAGTATCACCGGCCAAACTGAAAATTATATGGCACTCACAGAAGGGAAAGATAGTGTAAAAAAAAGAAAAAAGTTGTCAGAGTTGTCGGAGATATATATATATTTTTTTCCCTCTTTCTCTGGGTGCTGAGGATTTTTTTTTTCTCTCACAGTTGTCTGGCCGTGTGGATCAGCTTGCCACTGAAGTTCGGAGTATTGCTACCTATCTTGCAGGGTTGCTGGTTGTGGAACCTAGGATCCCCATGCCAGATTTTTTTTTAGGGGATCGAGCTAAATTTCTGAATTTCAAAAATAACTGTAAGTTGTTTTTTGCCTTAAAACCTAAGTCCTCAGGGAACGCACCACAGCAGGTCCAAATTGTCATCTCTCTCCTGCGCGGCGATCCTCAGGATTGGGCTTTTTCCGTGACACTGGGGATCCTGTTTTGAGTAATGTTGATGCATTTTTTCTGGCTCTGGGGTTATTGTACGATGAACCTAATGTCACTGATCAAGCTGAAAAAGCCTTGTTGGCATTAAATCAGGGGCTTGAGGACGCTGAGTTGTACTGTCAGAGATTCCGAAGGTGGGCAGTCCTGACCAAATGGAATGATGATGTTTTGGCAGCCCTTTTTCGGAAGGGTTTGTCAGAGAATGTAAAAGATGTTATGGTGGGTTTCCCTGCTCCCTCTGGTCTCAATGATTCTATGTCATTGGCTATTCAAATTGACAGACGTTTGCGTGAGCGTAGAGGTATGCGTGGAATAGTGTTGCCTTGTGAACCAGCTTCTGAACCCATGCAGTGTGATAGAGTGGCTTCTGGGGCACAGCGTCATGAGTTTCGAAAACGCAATGGGTTATGTTTCTACTGTGGTGACGCCTCTCATGCTATTTCAGTCTGCCCTAAGCGGGGAAGACGTTTTGCACGCTCAGTTGTCTTGGGTAGTGTTCAGACTAAATTTCTGTTGACTGTTACCCTGATTTGCTCCCTGTCCACATTTTCTGCTCAGGCTTTTGTCGATTCGGGAGCAGCTATTAACCTGATGGATTTTGATTTTGCTAAACGTTGTGGGTTTCCCTTGATGCCCCTACGAAAGTCTATTCCCCTACTGGGGATTGATTCTACCCTTTGGCTGAGAATAAACCCCAGTTCTCTACTCAGGTGATAATGAGGGTTGAACCTGATCATCAGGAGAGTTGCAAATTTTTGGTGCTATATAATCTGCATGACATTATTGTACTAGGTTTCCCTTGGTTGCAGTCTCATAATCCTGTTTTGGATTGGAAATCTGTGTCTGTAACCAGTTGGGGCTGCCAATGTGTTAATGCCAACACTCCTGTTTTTTCTGCCTCTCCCCAGGCTTTTTGACTGATTTTTCTGATGTGTTTAGCGAAAGTAAATCTGCATCCTTGCCTCCCTATAGGAGCTATGACTGCGCTATTGAATTAGTGCCTGGTAGTAAATTCCCTAAAGGTCGCCTTTTTAACTTGTCTGTACCTGAACATGACGCTATGCGGTCTTATATCAAGGAGTCATTGGAGAAGGGTCATATCAGACCATCCTCTTCACCTTGGGTGCCGGTTTTTTCTTTGTGGCCAAAAAGGATGGTTCATTAAGGCCGTGTATTGATTATCGTCTCTTGAACAATATCACTGTGAAATATCAATATCCGTTACCCTTGATTTCTGACCTGTTTTCCAGGGTGAAAAGTGCTACTTGGTTTACCAAGCTTGACCTCAGGGGGGCGTATAACCTTATTCGCATTAAGCACGGGGATGAATGGAAGACGGCATTTAATACCCCAGAGGGGCATTTTGAGTACCTGGTGATGCCCTTTGGGCTCACTAATGCTCCTTCCGTCTTCCAGTCCTTCATGAATGACATTTTCAGGGATTTTGTGGACAAATTTCTGATTGTTTATTTGGATGATATCTTGATTTTTTTCTAATGACTGGGACTCTCATGTGAAACATGTTCGAACTGTGTTCCAGATTTTGAGAGAGAATGCTCTGTATGTGAAGGGATCAAAGTGTCTTTTTGGCGTACAGAGGATCTCATTTCTGGGATTCATTTTGTCCCCATCTGTTATTGAAATGGACCCGGTCAAGGTTCAGGCCATCTGTGATTGGGTCCAACCTTCTTCATTAAAGGCTCTTCAGAGATTCTTGGGTTTTGCCAATTTTTATCGTAAATTTATTGGTAATTTCTCTGTTATTGTTAAACCATTGACTGATTTGACCAAGAAGGATTCTGATGTGGTGAATTGGCCTCCTGAGGCAGTCTCTGCGTTTCAGGAACTTAAGCAAAGATTCACTTCTGTTCCTGTTCTACGGCAGCCTGATGTTTCTCTGCCATTTCAGGTGGAGGTTGATGCCTCTGAAATTGGGGCAGGTGCCGTTTTGTCCCAAAGAGATCCAGAGACCTCTAAAAGTAACCCTTGTGCCGTTTTCTCTCGAAAATTTTCTCCAACTGAATGTAATTATGACGTGGGTAATCGGGAGTTATTGGCCATGAACTGGGCTTTTGAAGAGTGGAGACATTGGCTGGAGGGAGCCAAACATCAGGTGGTGGTCCTCACGGACCATAAGAATCTGGTTTATCTGGAATCAGCCAAGCGACTTAATCCTAGACAGGCCAGGTGGGCCTTGTTTTTCACACGTTTTAATTTTGTGGTTTCCTTTCTTCCTGGCACTAAGAATGTTAAAGCGGATGCCCTCTCGAGGAGTTTCCTTGCGGACTCTCCTGAGTTATCTGATCCTGCTGTTATTTTGAAAGAGGGTGTAGTTCTTTCCGCCATCTCGCCAGTTTGAGACTGGCTCTGGAAGGGTGTCAGGAGGATAAACCCGAGCGCTGCCCTATTGGGAAATTGTTTGTCCCAGACCGATGGAAAAAGAGTGTGATTTCTTAGATTCATTGTTCCACGTTGGCCGGTCATCCCGGAATTTTTGGTACCAGAGACTTGGTTAGTCGGTCCTTTTGGTGGCCTACTTTGTCTCGTGACGTCAGAGAATTTGTGCAGTCCTGCGGGACTTGCTCTCGCTCCAAGCCTTGCTCTCGCTCTAGTGGTTTGTTGATGCCATTGCCTGTGCCCAAGAGACCATGGACCCATATCTCTATGGATTTCATTTCCGACCTCCCTGTTTCTCAGAGAATGACCGTTATCTGGGTGATTTGTGATAGGTTTTCCAAAATGATACATCTTGTGCCATTACCTAAGTTGCCTTCCTCCTCCGAATTGGTGCCTTTGTTCCTTCAGCACGTGGTTCGGTTACACGGCATTCCTGAGAACATTGTGTCTGACAGAGGAGTCCAGTTTGTTTCCAGATTTTGGAGGACTTTTTGTTCTAAACTTGGTGTTCAATTGTCTTTCTCCTCGGCTTTTCATCCTCAGACCAATGGACAAACTGAGAGAACAAACCAGACATTGGAGACTTATCTGAGATGCTTTGTGTCTGCTGATCAGGATGACTGGGTCTCTTTTTGCCTTTGGCTGAGTTTGCTCTTAATAATAGGGCTAGCTCTGCCACCTTGATGTCTCCATTTTTCTGCAATTTTGGGTTTCACCCTCGATTTTCTTCGGGACAGATGGAGGCTTCTGTCTGTCCAGGTGTTGACTCTGTTGTGGAGCGTATGCAGCAGATTTGGGACAAGGTAGTGGAGAGGTTGTCCCTCTCTCAGGAGAAGGCCCAGCGGTTTGCCAACCGGCATAGGACTGATGGTCCTCGGTTTGAAGCGGGGGACTTGGTCTGGTTGTCCTCAAGAAATATCCCTATGAGAGTTGCATCTCCTAAGTTTAAGCCTAGGTTCATTGGACCTTATAAGATCATGGGGATTCTTAATCCTGTTTCCTTTCGTTTACTTCTTCCAGGGACATTTAAGATCCATAATGTGTTCCACAAGTCCTTATTGAAGAGGTTTGTCGAGCCAGTGGTTCCTATGGCTGCGCCTCCTGACCCTGTTTTGGTTGAGGGCAATCTGGAGTATGTGGTTGAGAAAATATTGGATTCTCGTTTTTCTAGAATGAAACTCCAGTATTTGTTTAAGTGGAGAGGTTATGGTCAGGAGGACAATTCTTGGGTGTTTGCTTCGGACATCCATGCTAGGAGACTGATCCGTGCGTATCACAGAGCTCATCCTGACCGACCTGGTTGCCCAAATGAGGGTTCGGTGACCCCTCCTCAAGGGGGGGGTACTGTTGTGAATGTGTTAGAAATGAATTCTGAGCAGAAGCTCCCTCTGGTGGTTACTAACAGTACTGAACTATTCAATGAAGATTGTGAAGATTGGCAATCAGGTGTTACAGACTGGTCTTATATAAGGGAGGTTCCCTCCATCAGGGTTGCTGGTGATCAATTGTTCTTGTCTCAACTTTGGTTCCTGGTTCACTTGGAAGTTTGCTGAGTCTTGCCTGCATCTTCTGCTAACAGATAAGATATTTTCTGCTTTTATTTTTGTGTTTGCTTTTTGCATTTTGTCCTGCACTTCTGTGGAGGTCAGCCGGGTCCCCTCCGGGGGCTTGTGCTTCTCTCAGTTTATCTGAGCCACTGTTATTTGTTCATTTGCCTTTTCCAGTTTTTTCAGTGGCTGCTGCTTAGTTTTGTTACACAAGAGAACTAATTTAGGTGGTAGAGGTCGTGTGATCTCAGTTGTTTTTGCAATTAGTGAGTTGGTATTTTTTTAGGGTTTTTTGGATTGCAGTAAGTGTCCTTCCTATCCTTTTCTTTCTAGGAAGATTGGGCCCCAACGTTTGCTCATACTATTTTCTGTCTGTGTCTGTATTTCCTCTTGTCTAACCGCCATTACATGTTTGGGGGCTTCCTATGTTCTTTGGGGATCTGCTCCGGGGCAGATAGCTTTCCTCTTTCTATCTTTAGGTGTAGTTAGCTTCTCAGGCTGTGACGAGGCGTCTATGACCAACGTAGGTACGCTCCACGGCTGCCTTTAGTTGTGGTGGTTAGTCAGGGTACTGCAATCCAGTATATTCCAACCTCTCTGGTGTATTGCCTTTTTTGCCTGCTCTCCTCAGCTACCAAATCATAACAGGTGAGGCAGCAATGACAGCTACATATCTACAGAACCGACTTTTTTCCAGAAAACTGAAGAAAACTCCATATGGACTGTGGCAATGTATGAAACCAAGTGTCAATCATTTAAAAGTTTTTGGATGCAAAGTTTTTATATTCATTCCAACAGAAAAACGTTCCAAACTTCAAAACAGATCCATGGAAGGAATATTCGTTGGATATAGTGAAAACTGCAAAGGATATAGAATCCTAGATCCCAAAACAGACAGAGTTACAGTGAGTAACAGTGTGACATTCATTGAAGATTTAAATGAAGACATTATGATTTCAGTTGAAACAAAAAATGAGAAAAACAATAGTGACATAACTGAAGAAATATCTGATGAGAAAGAAGCCGAAATGAATGAAGAACAAAATACTGAAAGTGAAGAATCACAACTACAAACAGACACAGAACCAAGACGTTCAATAAGAGAGAACAAAGGAAAACCACCAAAACGTCTCTCATACAAGTAAAATGTATGAATCTTTCTCTTGGGAAGACATAGCTCGACTTCCAGAAGAAGAAGACTATGATGAAACATTTGCTCTAGTTGTCAAACACACTACAATAAGAACTTTACTTACAGTTGCAGCAATGGAAAAGATGGAACTAAGACATCTGGATGTAAAGACAGCTTTTTTGAATGGAGATTTAACAGATGACATTTACATGGAACAACCTCCAGGATTCAAAGATGAAATAAATCCAAACAAAGTTTGTAAACTACAGAAAAGCATATATGGTTTAAAACAAGCAGCTAAAGCGTGGAATGACAAAATCACAGAAGTACTAACAAATGAAAAATTTCAAAGAAGCAAAGCTGATCCATGCTTGTACACAAAAAGGCTGAGTAATAGATGGATTTATGTACTCATATATGTAGACGACATTTTGATTTGTTTTAAACAAGAAAGGGATAAAGAAAACATTCTAAAAATCCTGAAGCAACATTTTGAAATCAAAGACTTAGGAAATGTAAAACAGTACCTAGGAATACAGATAGAAAGACAAGAAGTACTGTGGTTAAGACAATTGTTGACAGAATTAGGACAATCACACTTGGAACCAACAAAAACTCAAAGAGGACCAAGGAGTCTTAAAGTTGGAGTATTGTCCTACTGAAGAAATGACAGCAGACATTTTCACGAAGGCGTTGAATGCTGATAAACATCAGAGACTAATAAAAAAGTTGGGTTTGATTGAATAAGGCCTTACTGTTGAGAAAGGTTGTTGTCATATGCAACAGATTAGGACTTCTATATTATAAGTAAAAGGAGGACTTTATGCTGACCTGACAGTAGATGGCGATGTTGTGTAATGTTTCCTTCTGTTTAGTGTTGTGATGAAACGTGCACACGGTCCGCCACACGGTAGCCCGGGGTATCACGGCGTGTGATCCCACCGCTGCCACCAAATGTGACAAAAACGCGCACACACACGACGGCTGCTGCCGTCCGACCCAATAATCTGCAGGGATTTATAATTATCCCACTTCCACTTAGGAACTTGCAGCTCTCTGGCGCCCCCCTTACCCTCAGGTCAGTCAGGGAACTGCACCTAGGATAATTAGTCGCCAGACGGGCCACTTGGATGTGTGCTGGCTAATGGGCACGCTGCAGTGAGGGAATTATAATTACTCCGGGCCGCAGCCAGGCAATACACTTATAAAACCCGCTCCGTCACTGCCAACGCCACCCAATAGGTTAACACTTTACACCCCTTCCTATTAGCTGCCACCAGCTACTATTTACTTAATGAACAATTTATCAAGAGGGTCCGTAGCAACCCAAAACAGTAGCGTAGTACTTCAGGCACGTGCAAATTCGTTTATAGAGCAGGAGAAACAAACTAATAATTTTATAGGTTTATTCCTTAAAATGCAGGCAGTGCTTATAGTTTAAAAAAAGGTAACAAGCTGAGGCAATACAGTTATGTACAATACAGTTAGAAATAAAACAGGATTAAAGGTGAAAAACTTACATGGCAGTTACATAGGTACAGGCAAGACAGGCTGGGGGAGGAGCCACATGTCATAGTTCATTTGCAGATCTGTTAGACACGTCATCACAGCCTGGAATGACTAAGGGGGGCTCACGGCAAGACTTATACCTGTGGGCTGCTGACCTCACAAAAGGGGATGGTTTTTCTGGCCACCTCCCAGGGATAGAAGTTATGGTTTGAAGCTCTGGAAAGTCATAAGGACCATAACTCAGCGGGGGACTCTAGCAGAATAATGGCAGACCTATCAATGATCTTACTTTGAAATGACGGTTCAAATGAGCCCAAACTTGGGTGAGATAGTTCATGGTGCATCCGAGAATTCCATTTCTCGGGTTCTGTTGGAGTTACGGGTTCACCAGTACCACGGGAACGATGCCCGATGGACACAGGTTTCAAAACAGTAACTTTCGTGTTTCTAACGAAAGCTCCCACCGTGTTATAACCAAAAAGAATGAATTCTCATAATGGCTGCTATGGGAGGAAAAGCACATGGGCAGACAATGCAGACCCCCGCGGTGAGGAGGGATACTCCAGCGCTGGCAGCTCAGATTACACTGAGCCTGATTGCAGGCTGGGAGGGGGAAGGGAAGCGCAGATATACACAGGCTGCTAAATGTAGTAGATGTCATCACACTCCCCCCTTAGAGGGCGCTACGGAGGCATGACCTGTCGGTAATCCACCATGCGCACCTCAGCGGGTTCGCCACGTCGTGACAACCCATCAACATTCCCATGATCGCTGCCTTTCTTGTGTTGTACGGCAAAATCATACTGCTGTAGGGCAAGGCTCCAGCGTAGCAACCTACCATTGGTTCCGGACACTGTGTGCAGCCAGCTCAGAGGGTTGTGGTCGGTGACCACCTTGAAGGTGCGCCCGTACAGGTAGGGCTGCAAACGTTGCAGCGTCCAGACCATGGCCAGGCACTCCTTCTCGATGGTGGAGTATGCCACTTCCCTCGGCCGAAGTTTCCGGCTCAGGTACAACATGGGGTGCTCCTGGTTCCCCGAATCAACCTGGCTGAGTACAGCACCGAGGCCAAATTCGCTGGCGTCAGTCTGTACCAGGAATGGCCGACTGCTGTCGACGGCTTTCAACACTGGAGAGCTGCACAGGGCTGTTTTCAAAGCTCGGAATGCCACCTCACAGCCATCTGTCCAGCTGACTGTTTGGGGTAGACCGCCCTTGGTGAGGTCCGTCAAGGGTTTTGCAATGGCGCTATAGTTCGGTACGAAACGCCTATAGTACCCTGCAGTGCCCAGGAAGGACTTCACCTGTTTTTTGGTCCTGGGGATGGGCCAGGACACGATCGCGTCCACTTTCTCGGGCTCTGGACTCATGGAACCCCCGCCTACCCGGTGCCCCAGGTAGTGGACCTCCCTCATGCCCATCTGGCATTTTCCCGGCTTGATGGTCAGACCTGCCTGGCAAATACGCTTGAGCACCTCCTGGAGATGCTGAAGGTGTTCCTCCCAGGTGGAACTGAAGACGGCAATGTCGTCCAGGTACGCCACAGCGTACTCCTCCAGTCCCTGAAGCAGGTGGTTGACCATCCGCTGAAAAGTGGCAGGGGC
Organism: Oophaga sylvatica; assembly: GCA_033576555.1. Taxonomy (NCBI): domain Eukaryota; kingdom Metazoa; phylum Chordata; class Amphibia; order Anura; family Dendrobatidae; genus Oophaga; species Oophaga sylvatica. Next base: position 41,328 of record JARQOD010000740.1, read on the forward strand.
ATTCTTCATGCCGAAAGGCATGACCGTGGACTCGTACAGTCCAAAAGGGGTGATAAAGGCGGATTTCTCCTGCACCGCAGGGCTCAGGGGAATCTGCCAGTATCCCCAGCTTAAGTCCATGATGGATATGTACTTGGCATTCGCCAACCGCTCCAGCAGATCCTCGATGCGCGGCATTGGGTGCGCATTAGAAGTAGTGATGGCGTTGAGCCCCCTGTAGTCTACGCAGAACCGGGTGGTCCGATCCTTTTTTAGCACGAGAACTACAGGTGAGGCCCACGCGCTTTTGGACGGTCGGATCACCCCCAGCTGCAACATCTCATGGATCTCCTGGCGCATAATCTGCTGCACCTCCTCAGAGAACCGATAAGGTGTCCGCCGTAACGGGGCGTGATTCCCGGTGTCCACCTCGTGGACTGCCAACTTGGTCCTTCCGGGTTGGTTAGTGAACACGGCCCGAAAGGATTCCAGAGTGGTCAGCAACTGCAACCGCTGGGAGGCGGTTAGCGAGGCATTTACCTCCATGTCCTCAATGGACCCATTGGCCTTGGCTTGGGCCAGCATGTCCAGGAGGGGATCCTCCTCCCCGTCCTCGGGCAGGTTGCAGACCGGTAGGACGCAGGCTTCACGTTCGTGATGGGCCTTCATCATGTTGACGTGAAAGGCCTTGCGCCTACCCCGAGTGTGGTCAAGCGTGACCACGTAGGTGACTGGGTTGAGCCGTTGGTGCACGACGTACGGCCTTCCCAGGCTGCCTGAAGCTTATCCTTTGGTACGGGGACCAGCACCCACACCTTTTGACCCACCTGGTAGGTCCGCTCCCGGGCGTTCTGGTCGTACCAGTGCTTCTGGTCAGCCTGAGTCTGCGTCATGTTGTCATGCACTAACTGCGTCAAGGTCTGCATCTTGTCGCGGAAGCGCATGACATAATCCACGATGGACACTTCCGTGGGGTTTGGCTCATCTTCCCAGGATTCTCTTATCAACCCAAGGGGTCCCCGGACTCGCCTGCCATACAGGAGCTCGAAGGGGGAGAACCCCGTCGAGGCCTGCGGGACTTCTCTGTAGGCAAACAGCAGGTGTGGGAGGTACCGCTCCCAATCGCGTCCCTGGGTCTCAACCAGCATGCGGAGCATCTGTTTGAGGGTACCGTTAAAGCGCTCACACAAACCATTGGTCTGTGGGTGATACGCACTCTATACCATACGCGTCACCTGCATTTTGCTGCAGAGAGCCTTCATTAGGCGAGACATAAATTGGGTCCCTTGATTGGTAAGCATCTCCCTGGGAAATCCTACCCGTGAAAAGATGGTCACCAGTGCATCCGCCACCTTATCTGCCCTAGTTGAGGACAGAGCTACTGCCTCGGGTACCGGGTAGCGTAGTCTACCACAGTAAGGATGTATTGCTTTCCAGAGCTGCTGGGGACGGCCAGCGGGCCCACAATGTCCACCGCGATCCTCTGGAAAGGCTCCTCTATCACTGGCAACGGGATCAGGGGAGCCTTAAGAGCAGGCCCCGCCTTCCCCACTCTTTGACAGGTGATACAGGAGCGGCAGTAGTTAGTCACATCTGTCCCCATCTTGGGCCAATAGAAGTGTTGAGACAGCCGTGCCTTAGTTTTGCTGATCCCCAAGTGTCCAGCAAGTGGAATCTCATGGGCAATCCTCAACAACTCACCTCGGAACTGGTGCGGGACGACCAGCTGTTTTTCCCTCAACCACTCCTTTAGGGAATCTCCGGGTACTGTCTCCCGGTACAACCTTCCTCGTTCCCAGAACACCCTCTCCTTATCAGTCACGGAGGTGGGCGTCTCGGCGAGGTGCCTCAAGTTCTCCAGGCTCGCATCCGAGTGCAGAGCGGCCTGGAACTCCTGGCTGGAGGCAGCCAGAAGTGACGTCAGTGTTCCTTCCTCACTGGGACCCTCTGGGACCGGCTCTGGGTCCACCTCTGGTTCAGTCTCTCCTGTAGCGGAGGAGGGTCCAGATGGCAGGGCGCTACCTGCGATCCGGGCACTCTGACTGCGGGTGAGAGCAGCTACATATGCAGTCTCCCGGGGATTTCTACAGACCCATCAGCCTGCGCTGCTATGGGCTCTACCTCCCCATCCACCCCCAACACTTCAAGAGCAGTGCTACTTATGGGCCAGTTACCTTCCTCGGTGGCACTGGTCAGTGTCATGGCGTCACCTTCCTCACGGTTCCATGTACCTCCCCATTTCCTTGAGCACTGTCGCTTGCTCCTGCTAGGGGTTCCTCAGCCGTCTCACTCCGCAGAGCGACGTGGCTGAAAGCTCCTGTACCTGTGGACACATCTACCACTTCAGAGAAAGGGTTAACAGGTTCAGATGGCACAGATACATCACTATCAGCATCATTCCTAGGGAAAGAAAGGTTATCAGTTACATAATCACTTTGCAAAGCATTGGCAGGTAACACATTCAGTTTCCCATCATCATCAACATCAACATCATGGTTAACGTTAACCTTATTATCAGATTGGGGAGGGGTGTCAGGGACATAGTACGCGACCATCCTCCCCAGATCAGTCCCCAATAAAACATCAGTGGGCAGGTTTTCGGACACCCCCACTTCCTTCACCCGCTCCCGGCACCCCAGTCAATGAAAACTCGGGCTATCGGCAAGGGGTAGTGGACGCCCCCAATCCTGGTGACAGTTAAGGTTTTCCCCGGAATCAACTCTTCAGGGGCCGCCAGTTTGGGTCGGATGAGGGTTCGTTCAGCCCGGTGTCCTTGAGGCCTGTAGCAAGACGGGCCCCCACGCGGACGGGCTGCACGTTGTCATCAACCCTCCCCACCACACCACCCACCAAAAGAACAGAGGCGTTGGGCCCGGAGGCCTTGGCTGGGGGGTTCTTCTGCCTCTCCGGACAGGTGGCGCTGATGTGTCCTGTCCGTTTACAGGAGAAACACTGGCGGGGGTCTGATGTAGGCCTGGCGCTGGCAAAGGGGATAGTGCCTCCAGAGGGACGGCTGGCAGGGGCACTGGGGTTGGTTGCAGGTTTACCCCCTCCCCAGCGGGCGGTGATGGGCTTCCGCACCTCGGGTTTCCGGTTGGCCTCATAGCTGTCGGCAATCCGTGCTGTTATGACCGTGTCCTCCGGTTCTCGGTCCAGCATGAACTGTCGGACCTCAGCTGGGCACAGATGCAGAAACTGGTCTTTGATCATCAGGTCCCTCAGCTCCTCGAAGGTGTCAACTGACAGTCCATGGATCCACTGGTCAAAGTGGGTCCTGAGTCCTTGCACCACATCGCTATAGCTGTCATGTGGGCCACGTTGGAGGGTCCGGAACTTCTTTCGGTATACCTCAGGGGTTAGCTGGTACTTGGCGATCAGGGCCTGCTTGATGGCCTCATAGTCACCATCTTGATCTGACGTGAGGGAAGCAAACGCCTCCAGAGCTTTGCCCTTTAGCCCGGGGGTCAAGTACCTGGCCCATTGGTCGTCAGGCAGCTGGTACTGTCTGCAGACTTTCTCAAAGGCCCGCAGAAAAGTGTCCAAGTCTCCGTCCTTTTCCATCACGGGAAAGTGCTCCGGCCGGGGCTTCGGACTCTGAGCGCTGCTGGGCGCACTGCTCCGGGCTGTGGAGGGCATTGCCCCTTGTCGAAGCAGCTCCAGTTCATGGGCTCTCTGAGCTTCCCGCTCGGCTCTCTCAGCCTCCCGCTCGGCCTCTCGCTGGGCTTGGCGCTCGGCTCGGGCCTCCTGCTGGTATTGCTGGATCAGCTTCAGGCGCCCATCACGGTCGTCGGCGGGGAGTCCCTCCAGGGCCGCCTGCAGGTAAGGATCCAACCCGCCCTGGGTGTAAGGGTTTGGGCCTCTGCTGCAGCACCACCTTGGCTTGGGCCGGCTCCTGCGTCCGCCACGCTCCGATGCTCGTCCAGTTCCTTCAGGGCCTGGACCAGTTGGCCTTTGGTTCGGTTTGAGTGGACAAGGCCGTGGTACTTGCAGATTCCCACAAGAGTGTCCTTGCTCTGCTTTTCGTACCAACTTGCTCCTATTGTAGCCATGTTTGCCAAATAAAAGATAGGATAGAAAACAAAGAGAAGGGAGGGGTAACCGCAAGTACACACAATTGTCTCAGGTCTAATAAACACTGAGTCTGTTCTCCAAAACTTTAGTTGCAGGGTCCCTGAAGAACCGTGCAAGTTTTTTAGTGAATGGAATGATTGCTCAAACCAGATCACTAATGCTCTATGATCCCACCGCTCTGCCACCAATGTGATGAAACGTGCACACGGTCCGCCACACGGTAGCCCGGGGTATCACAGCGTGTGATCCCACCGCTGCCACCAAATGTGACGAAAACACGCACACACACGACGGCTGCTGCCGTCCGACCCAATAATCTGCAGGGATTTATAATTATCCCACTTCCACTTAGGAACTTGCAGCTCTCTGGCGCCCCCCCTTACCCTCAGGTCAGTCAGGGAACTGCACCTAGGATAGTTAGTCACCAGATGGGCCACTTGGATGTGTGCTGGCTAATGGGCACGCTGCAGTGAGGGAATTATAATTACTCCGGGCCGCAGCCAGGCAATACACTTATAAAACCCGCTCCGTCACTGCCAACGCCACCCAATAGGTTAACACTTTACACCCCTTCCTTTTAGCTGCCACCAGCTACAATTTACTTAATGAACAATTTATCAAGAGGGTCCGTAGCAACCCCAAAATAGTAGCATAGTACTTTAGGCACATGCAAATTCGTTTATAGAGCAGGAGAACAAAACTAATAATTTTATAGGTTTATTCCTTAAAATGCAGGCAGTGCTTATAGTTAAAAAAAAGGTAACAAGCTGAGGCAATACAGTTATGTACAATACAGTTAGAAATAAAACAGGATTAAAGGTGAAAAACTTACATGGCAGTTACATAGGTACAGGCAATACAGGCTGGGGGAGGAGCCACATGTCATAGTTCATTTGCAGATCTGTTGGTCACGTCATCATAGCATGGAATGACTAAGGGGGGCTCACGGCAAGACTTATACCTGTGGGCTGCTGACCTCACAAAAGGGGATGGTTTTTCTGGCCACCTCCCAGGGATAGAAGTTATGGTTTGAAGCTCTGGAAAGTCATAAGGACCATAACTCAGCGGGGGACTCTAGAGAATAATGGCAGACCTATCAAAGATCTTACTTTGAAATGACGGTTCAAATGAGCCCAAACTTGGGTGAGATAGTTCATGGTGCATCCGAGAATTCCATTTCTCGGGTTCTGTTGGAGTTACGGGTTCACCAGTACCACGGGAACGATGCCCGATGAACACAGGTTTCAAAACAGTAACTTTCGTGTTTCTAACGAAAGCTCCCACCGTGTTATAACCAAAAAGAATGAATTCTCATAATGGCTGCTATGGGAGGAAAAGCACATGGGCAGACAATGCAGACCCCCGCGGTGAGGAGGGATACTCCAGCGCTGGCAGCTCAGATTACACTGAGCCTGATTGCAGGCTGGGAGGGGGAAGGGAAGCGCAGATATACACAGGCTGCTAAATGTAGTAGATGTCATCACACCTCTCCTGTGTGATACTGACTGCTGAGCTGTGTATCTAATCCTATCCTGTGTGATACTGTCTGTTGAGCTGTGTATCTAATCCTCTCCTGTGTGATACTGACTGCTGGGCTGTGTATCTAATCCTCTCCTGTGTGATACTGTCTGCTGGGCTGTGTATCTAATCCTATCCTGTGTGATACTGACTGCTGAGCCATGTATCTAATCCTATCCTGTGTGATACTGACTGCTGAGCCGTGTATCTAATCCTCTCCTGTGTGATACTGACTGCTGAGCCGTGTATCTAATCCTTCCTGTGTGATACTGACTGCTGGGCTGTGTATCTAATCCTATCCTGTGTGATACTGTCTGCTGGGCTGTGTATCTAACCTATTTTCCTTGCCGTCCCTGGCTGCAGTCCTCTTCGGTGCAGAAGCCACCACCATTCTTTACACTTCTGTATTTCTCGCAGTTTTTGTTGTTGCTCCCGTCGGCAAATTCTATGGGGGCAAATAAATTGCGGCCCCACCTCTACTTCCAGTTTCCAGAGTCCTCAGCCGGCAGTGGCTGCTTAGACATCAAGGTCGGTTCCACACTTGCTATGCAGAGCACAGCAGTGGATATGATTTTTATATCGCCTGCTGCGCTCTGCATAGGCATTACCAAGATAACAAAGTTCTGCAGCCGATGGCAAACTCATCTCCACTGGTGCGTTGTGCGAGGGCAGTGATGGCGATGATGACGGCTGCTCTGTGCTCTCCCTCAGCTGTCGGTAAGTCTGTGATCAGGGTTGGCGATGGGTAATGCAACAGTTACATAAAAACACAAAAATGTGATAAAAAAACAGAACAAAGGAAAGATTTTTGTTTAAAGTTTTATGTCTAACATTCGACACGTTGAGTCTAAGTCATAAAATCCTCGCTGTGCCCCTGGTGCCCCCTTGTGCATACACTGCTTTCTCCTGCTGCACCCTGTGCTGTCTCCTGCTCCATGCCTGCTACACTACCCTCCTGCTGCGCCCCTGCTGTCTGCTGCTCCACCCTCTTGCTGCACCCTGTGCTGTCTCCTGCTCCATGCCCGCTACACTACCCTCCTGCTGCACCCTGTGCTGCCTCCTGCTCTACTCTCCTGCTGTGCCCCCTGCTGCCTCCTGCTCTACCCTCCTGCTGCACCCTGTGCTGCCTCCTGCTCTACCCTCCTGCTGCGCCCCCTCCTGTCTCCTGCTCCATCCCCGCTACCCTCCTGCTGTGCTCCCTGCTGTCTCCTGCTCCATCCCCGCTACCCTCCTGCTGTGCCCCCTGCTGTCTCCTGGTCCACCCTCCTGCTGCACCCTGTGCTGTCTCCTGCTCCATGCCCGCTACGCTACCCTCCTGCTGCGCCCCCTGCTGTCTCCTGCTCCATCCCCTACCCTCCTGCTGCGCCCCCTGTTGTCTCCTGCTCCACTCCCGCTGCCTCCTTCTCTACTCCCCTGCTGCCTCCTGCTCTACCCTCCTCCTGCACCCCCTGCTGAGCTCATGCAGGTTGTCTTTGGATTTAGCACTCCTGAGGGCCTCCTACATATCCGGGACCCCTTTGTACGGGGCACAGCTCAGTGCCCACAGTCTGTGCCGCCTTGTGTCCCTGGCTCCTCCGCACTCAGCTGCACAGATTCCCTGATTTATCTAAGAAGTTTTATGCAGTTTTCTTTTAAAGGTCGTTGTTGAAGCAGCGGATGATCCGTGGACGGCGTCCAACACAATCTCCTCAGCCATATTGCACCCATTAATATGATTTGGGGACGGTGTCCGCTCGCTCCGGCGTCCTCTGGCAGCTGCTGGCGGTATATACAGATATTCACAGGATATAGAGGAGCAGGAACCTTGTACATGTCTCATCCCAAAGCCTAAATCCTGCTCCCATTACCCATATAATACCGCCGCACCATTCCTAAATAATGCTCAGATATAGTACTCACATTATGCCACCACACCGTGCGAAAATAATGCTCTCAAATAGTACTGATATCATATCACCACAACATGCCCAAATACTGTTACAATATAGTACTGATATAATACCACCCCGTTCCCAAATACTGCTCCCATATAGTGCTGATATAATATCACCCAGTGCCCAAATACTGTTACAATATAGTACTGATATAATATCACACCGTGCCCAAATACTGCTCCCATATAGTACTGATAATAGCACACCGTGCCAAATATGTAATACACTATGTAATATCGATTTATATACAGTACAGACCAAAAGTTTGGACACACCTTCTCATTTAAAGATTTTTCTGTATTTTCATGACTATGAAAATTGTAGAATCACACTGAAGGCATCAAAACTATGAATTATCACATGTGGAATTATACATTACACTTTACAAAAAAGTGTGAAACAGCTGAAAATATGTCTTATATTCTAGGTTCTTCACCTTTTGCTTTGATGACTGCTTTGCACACTCTTGGCATTCTCTTGATGAGCTTCAAGAGGTAGTTACCGGGAATGGTCTTCCAACAATCTTGAAGGAGTTCCCAGAGATGCTTAGCACTTGTTGGCCCTTTTGCCTTCACTCTGCGGTCCAGCTCACCCCAAACCATCTCGATTGGGTTCAGGTCTGGTGACTGTGGAGGCCAGGTCATCTGGAGTAGCACCCCAACACTCTCCTTCTTGGTCAAATAGCCCTTACACATCCTGGAGGTGTTTGGGGTCATTGACCTGTTGAAAAATAAATGATGGTCCAACTAAACGCAAACCGGATGGAATAGCATGCTGCTGCAAGATGCTGTGGTTGCCATGCTGGTTCAGTATGCCTTCAATTTTGGATAAATCCACAACAGTGTCACCAGCAAAGCGCCCCCACACCATCACATCACCTCCTCCATGCTTCACGGTGGGAACCAGGCATGTAGAGTCCATCCGTTCACCTTTTCTGTGCCGCACAAAGACACGGTGGTTGGAACCAAAGATCTCAAATTTGGACTCATCAGACCAAAGCACAGATTTCCACTGGCCTAATGTCCATTCCTTGTGTTCTTTAGCCCAAACAAGTCTCCTCTGCTTGTTGCCTGTCCTTAGCAGTGGTTTCTAGCAGCTATTTCACCATGAAGTCCTGCTGCACAAAGTCTCCTCTCAACAGTTGTTGTAGAGATGTGTCTGCTGCTAGAACTCTGTGTGGCATTGACCTGGTCTCTAATCTGAGCTGCTGTTAACCTGCGATTTCTGAGGCTGGTGACTCGGATAAACTTATCCTCAGAAGCAGAGGTGACTCTTGGTCTTCCTTTCCTGGGGCGGTCCTCATGTGAGCCAGTTTCTTTGTAGCGCTTGATGGTTTTTCCAACTGTACTTGGGGACACTTTCAAAATTTTCAATTTTTTGGACTGACTGACCTTTATTTCCTAAAGTAATGATGGCCATTTGTTTTTCTTTACTTAGCTGCTTTTTTCTTGCCATAATACACAGTCTGCTGCCCGACTAATCCACCTGTCTCCCCGATATTCCCCAGCCTCCCCCCTATGCCAGGCCCTTCACTGGCTTCCTATTGCCCAGAGGCTTCAGTTCAAAACCCTAACCATGACATACAAAGCCATCCACAACCTTTCTCTCATACATCTGTGACATGGTCTCCCGCTACCTACCTACACACAACCATCGATCCTCTCAAGATCTCCTTCTCGACTCCCCCCTCATCTCTTCTTCCCACAACCGCATACAAGACTTCTCCCAGTCTTCCCCCATACTCTGGAACTCCCTGCCGCAAAACATCAGACTTTCACCAACAACGGAAACCTTCAAGAAGAACCTGAAGACCCACCTGTTCCGACAAGCCTACAGCCTACAATGATCCTCAGTCTACTGAACCATCGCACGACCAGCTCTACCCTTTCCTAGTGTATCCTCACCCATCCCTGTAGACTGTGAGCCCTCGCGGGCAGGGTCCTCTCTCCTTCTGTACTTGTGTGTCCCTTGTCTAGCACACGTTTATTGTACCTGTCTATATTTTCCCTTTTCATATGTAAAGCGCCATGGAATAAATGGCGCTATATAAATGAATAATAAAAATAATAATAATAATAATTCTAACAGTCTATTCAGTAGGACTATCAGCTGTGTATCCACCAGACTTCTGCACAACACAACTGATGGTCCCAACCCCATTTATAAGGCCAGAAATCCCACTTATTAAACCTGACGGCACACCTGTGAAGTGAAAACAATTTCTGGTGACTACCTCTTGAAGCTCATCAAGAGAATGCCAAGAGTGCGCAAAGCAGTAATCAAAGCAAAAGGTGGCTACTGTGAAGAACCTAGAATATAAGACATATTTTCAGTTGTTTCACACTTTTTTGTAAAGTGTAATGTATAATTCCACATGTGATAATTCATAGTTTTGATGCCTTCAGTGTGAATGTACAATTTTCATAGTCATGAAAATACAGAAAAATCTTTGAATGAGGTGTGTCCAAACTTTTGGTCTGTACTGCATGTTATCCTGAGAAGAGACAGCTTTCCTGGTCTCAGGGTCTTCAGCCCCAGGGGGCCTTCCTGACACACAGAATTGGAAACATTTCACACCGTCTGACTCCTTTGAAGGGAGACACCAAATTGCATACCAGAATATTAACATGAGACGTGGTCCAGAAATCTGATCTCCACCTTAAACCTATAAATTAGGCCTTTACACATAAAATGTTGTTCACAGACTGAGGGACAGCCGAGCAGATGTGATCCATTTCATATTCATCCTCCCCTCAGGGAGCAGACCGCAAAGTTTACATATCTCTAAATTTTCTCCCTTTTATTTTATCACTGTTTTGCATATTTGTATGTCACTATTTATTTCCATATTTTTTTTATTTTATTGTAAGCACTGTACCTTTTCTATTAAAGCTTAAAACTTTAAGTCTGAACCTTGTATGCTCTAAAAGAATCCATAGCCTTAGAGTGTGTGATCCTAGTGATTGACAGACAGTAGTAGTGAGTAGCACGTACCAGGGCTTTGGGGTACTCGGCACCGAGCCCCTTCACTTCTTTGGGGAATGTCATGGGTAGCGCAGCTCGGTCCGTTGCCCTGGGCGCTCACTAAAGGGGGATATTTACAGGGGATGATAGAATGTTCGTGACGCCACCTGTGGTTCCTGGTCAGGGTGACCAGCGCTGCAGGGTAGATCCTCTGAGGGTTTGGGCAGCAAGGTGTTAAGTCTCCCACAGGCGAGACTGATCCCTCGAGGTATATGACGGTGCAGGGGTGCAGGGCAATAAGGCAGACACACACAAAGAGTCTCTTTCTGTACCTTTACTGGTGATGAAGTTGCAGGCACGTCCCGGGAGGCCGTCAGGGTGGAGGATGCACGTCCAGTAATCACTGAGTAGGTGTAGGGCCTCCTTACGTCTATATGTGTGTGAGTTTCAAACTTGCATGAAACAAAGTTTAACTCCGTTCTCTTTGCTACGCCCGGCTGATCTTGTGGTGGAGCCTTCTTTTGGACAGAACTAAGTCTCCAATGGTTGCGCTGACCAGACTCCTGTTCTTCCTGACCCCGGTTACGTATCAGCACTGTTGGGCCCCTCTGTGACCTGAAGTCCAGCAGGGTCTCCGGTTTTTCCCACTAGCCGTGAAGGTTCTAGCAAGCTCGGACCCGGTGTCCGGTAGTGCAGAGTGGAGGTAGGCTATCATTGCTATTTCTCCTCAGTCACTCTCTTTCCCTTTTTCCACTTGCCTGTCGTCCTACTCACACCTTTAACATAAGCACAACAGCAGATGTCAGCTTCCTTCTCTTCACCGCTCTCCAAGCGTCGGCACGCTCGCTCTCTAACAATACCTCAGTTGACTCGGTCTTACAAATACTGCAGTTCCCTTTCCTTCACTTCCTTCTTAGGCTCTGTCTGAAGTAGCTATCAGGACCTTCCGTCAGACTGATCTATGCTCACTTCGAGAGTCACTTTCCACTTCCCTAGGGAACTATCAGTCCGCACGTTCTGAGGTAACTTTCCTCTCGGCTCGTCTCTCTGAGGTACAACCATCAACTAGCTAACTCTCAGCTAGACTGCCTTCATCTCCTGCTTTATCTCTCCACACCCTTATATACCTGCGTATTCTAAAGGGCTCCCTCTGGTGGTACCAGGAAAATGTGAAGTGTGAATGAATATCAGGTGATTGTGAATTACCTTTCATGCATCCTCCAGGGTAACATGTGGCACCAAGCGCAGCTGGGCTACACAGTAGTAGTACTTCTGGGACTCATCACCCGTGTGTTCGGCGAGTGGTGGCAGTGTGTGTGAAGTGGGGTGTGTGGTCTGTGTCGGGGTGTGATTTATGCTCCCATTGCAGCATAGGTGTCAGGAAATATGTCTTATTGTTCAATCGCGCACACTGAGCTCTGCTACATCTCCTTGGTTTTGTGACTGAAATGCTATGGCCCTGCCCTCCACTCGGTGTTTACAGGACACACAAAAGCTCTGTGCAAACATGACACTGCATTTCCCTCTCACAGCTCCTTGCTGACCATGCCACTGTAAGGGTGTGTTTCCACGGTCAGGAAACACTCAGTAATTGCTGCGTGTTGGACGCTTTGTGCTGGCGCAGCGTCAAACACGCAGCATCCAGATGTTACAGCATAGTGGAGGGGATTTCAAGAAATCCCGTCTCCACTATGCTTAAAAACACGCAGGCGGCAGACCTGCGTTAACGGACATGCTTGCGCGTCTTTTCAGATCGCAGAATGTCCTATTCCATTGCGGCAACGCTGCGTCGCCACAAGGGAAATAACACAGGGCTCTGCAGCGCTGCGGTGATTCCGGATGTGTTCAATGAATACATCCGGATTCACAGCACGTTCACTAGGGGGCGGGGCTTTGAGTGGAGCCGACTTTCCGCTCCGTCCAAAGCGCTGTGTTTCCTGATGGTGGAAACACAGCCTTACATGAGACTCCAGTGTGTGATCGCTCTCACCCCTCCCTCAAGAATGTGTTGTGAGCAGCCAGCAGCTAGAAACACTGGGGATTTCTTTGTGCTGGGAAACATAAATATTAAGGCTTAACTTGACCACAATTAGTGCTATAAGTATGAAGCTTACATATTCCGAATGTACACCGATAGATCTATAACCCAGTGAAATCTCTAGGATCCAGAACCAGCAGAATCCGAGGAATGGATTTCTCCGTAATTAGATCATGTATCCCCTTCATGTTTATACTGAAATGAACCCCCATGTCATGCTGAGCATAATGATAATTTTGTCTTTCTTCTACAGGGTTCCCCCCAAGAGATATGGGTAATAGAAGGATTTCATAACTTCCAAAAAAGGGGAGTATTCAGCCACCCAGTGAGGTCAGCGCAGGGGGAGTGCCTTAGTCTTCAGCACAGTTATAAAACTAAGGCGGGACTAGAGCCCTCTCTCTTTCTGCCTGGGTAGTCACCTGCCAGAGACTGCGTCTCCTGATCGGATGCACTGGCACGTATGCCCCTCCTCCCTGCTGCATGGCTTACTGTGGAATGATATAAGATCACTAAGTTTTTTCATCTTTCATCCTTTTTATTTCATAATTGCTTTGTACATATTGTAATTTGTCTCACTTTATAATATCTTGTATACCTTTTGTAAACACTGCCTACTTTTTGGAGTAAAATAAAATTACTACCTTCGTTTCTCCTTGCTCTATAAACATATCTTCATGACCTCCATGCTAAATTAAGCCAAAGCTACTGATTGGGGTTGGCTCCTGACCCGATATTAATTATAGAACCAGGAGCTGGTGGCAGCGTAGTGTGTTCTCGGCTTTTGGGGAGATCCTGGCAGTGACGGACGGAGTTTGATAAGTGTATATCCCGCCTGGGACGGTAATAGGTCATCGCCCTCACTGCAGAGTGTCAAATAGCCAGTACACATCCAGGCGGCCCATCTGGCGTCTACTTATCCTAGGTGCAGTTCCTGACTGACATGAGAGTAAGGGGGCGCCAGAGAGCTGCAAGTTTTGAACCGGAAGGCGGGATTAACAAATAGGTGGCAGCGGTGGGATCATAAACCGTATCCCCGTGCTATTCCTGACAATAGGACAGAGGTTGAATGCTGGACTGAGTGAGAGGAGCTAGATTAACCCTTGCAGGTGCAACCGCAAGTCACATGCTGAGAAGCAGGTACGTGACAGTGCCCAAATACTGCTCCAATATAGTCCTGATATATTACCACACCGTTCCCAAATACTGCTCCCATATAGTACTGATATAATACCACACCATTCCCGAATACTGCTCCCATATAGTACTGATATAATACCACACCATGCCCAATTACTGCTCCCATATAGTACTGATATAATACCACACCATGCCCAAATACTGCTCCCATATAGTACTGATAATACCACAACATGCCAAATACTGCTCCCATATAGTACTGATATAATACTACCTCGTGCCCAAATACTGCTCCCATATAGTACTCCTATCATACCACACCATGCCCAAATACTGCTCCCATATAGTACTGATATAATACCACACCATTCCCGAATACTTCTCCCATATAGTACTGATATAATACCACACCATGCCCAATTACTGCTCCCATATAGTACTGATATAATACCACACTGTGCCCAAATACTGCTGCCATATAGTACTGATAATACCACACCATGCCCAAATACTGTTCCCATATAGTACTGATATAATACCACCCATGCCCAAATACTGCTGCCATATAGTACTGATAATACCACACCATGCCAAATGCTGCTCCCATATAGTACTGATATAATACTACCCCGTGCCCAAATACTGCTTCCATATAGTACTGATAATATCAACACACAGTGCACAAATAGTGCTCCCATATAGTACTGATATAATACCACACCATGCCCAAATACTGCTCCCATATAGTACTTATAATACCACCACACTGTGCCAAAATACTGCTTCTATATAGTACTTCCAGACATTAATACCACCATGCACAAGTCACAGATCCACTAACATAATACCCATATAGAATGGCCAATAGTACTCCTATACAGTCTTAGCATCTTACTCTTATACAATAGCCAAATAATGGTCCATATTTCACCACAATACCAAGCTCCAAATGCCTAAATAATACTCCCATAGAGTGCCAATATTATACCTATCATACAATGCTCACATGTTTTCTTGAAGAACATAACACTGCCATATAATAAACCGAATTCGTCCATATGCCAAAAAAATACTGCCATATAGTGCCCAAATAATACTGCCATCCAGTACCATTATAATTCTAGTGTACACTGGCCAAATAATGCTCCAATATGCTGACATAAAACTGCAGTGACCTCAGGACTGTGGGAAAAAGTCAGCGATGAGGTCACCACAGTTCAAAGTCAGTGTCTTCACAGCAGATCACAGAGAAAATTTCTTACCGTGATCTGCTGTGAAGACACTGGACCTTGAACTGACTCATCACCACTTGACCTCATCACTGACTTTTTCCCACAGTCCTGAGGTCACCGCAGTTCAGGCCAGCTGGAAACCTAATAGATGGGTCTTTTCTGGGCGGCTGTGGGCTGCTGTTTTAACTTTGGGGGGTCAATATCCATGGCCCCTTACCAGCCTGAGAATACCAGCCCCCAGCTGTCTGCTTTAGTAAGGCTGGTTGTCAGAAAAAGTGGGGACCCCAAGCAATTTTTTTTTTAAATTATTTAAATAAAAAAATACGGCATGGGGACCCCTCTATTCTTGATCACCAACCTTGCTGAAGCTGACATCTGAGGGTTGCAGCCACCACCTGTGAGTTTTGCCTGGCTGGTTAAAGAAATTACAGGGGAACCCACGCCGGGTTTTTCTTAATTTATTTAGTTATATTGCAGGTGGCGGGAAGGAATACCCTGATCATCTGCTCCTGCTGTCACTGTTATTAGCGGCAGTAATAGTCCCAAAAGTCCCCACCTGCTGTCATCGTTCAGACTTTATGTGATGAATAACGGCACACTGAGGCCTGGGGAATCACAGATTAGAATCCCATCGCTGCCACCAATGTGATGAATAATGGCACACGGAGGCCCGGGGAATCACGGATTAGGATCCCACCGCTGCCACCAATGTGATGAATAATCTGCAGGGATTTATATTTATCACACTTTCCAGTTCCGCTTAGGAACTTGCAGCTCTCCGGTGCCCCCTTACCCTCAGGTCAGTCAGGGAACTGCACCTAGGATAATTAGTCCCTGGACGGGCTGCTTGGACGTGTACTGGCTTTTGGGAACGCTGCAGTGAGGGGATTATAACTACTAGCCGCAGCCAGGCAATACACTTATAAAACCCGCTCCGTCACTGCCAGCTATACCCATAGCCCCGCACACGCATTCTCGCTGCCACCAACCTCTGAGTCTAGAATGTGGGGCAGAGGCCACCCCAATTTAGTAGCGTAGTATACTTCAGGCACGTGCAAATTCGTTATAGATCTTAGAGACGAACTAGTGATTTTATATTTTTACTCCAAAAGTTAGGCAGTGTTTACAAAAGATTTAAAAAGGTTTTACAAAGTGAGACAATTAAAAATATGTACAATATGATTACAAAATAAAAGGATGAAATGCAGAAACTTACAGTTACTTAGATCATTGCAGGCAAACCATGCGGTTGGGGGATGGGCGAGACGTCGTAATGCATCACAGACATGCACTGCGTCTGGTTTTCAGGACAAATCTGAGGCAAAATTACCTGGCCCTGCCTTATAGCCCTCTGGTCGTGACATCATTAAAGGGGCTGAGTTACCAGGGTCCTCCCTTGTCTCTAAGTTGCAATTTTGGTTCTGAAAACTTATAACGATCATAACTTGGTTTGAGAACCTAGCAGAATCTCGGCAGAACCATCATTCACCTTATTCTGAAATTAGTGTTCTAATGAGTTCAAACTCGGATTAGTTATTCCACTCTGTTCCGGAGAAATCCATTTCTCTGGTTCTGTTGGCGCTGGAACCGGGAAAAACACAGGCTAAATAGTCCCGTCGAATAACATCTCAGACATGTAGTTTTTATTTTTCTATCACAATCTCACGTTGCATTACGTCCGAATGAATAAATTCCCATTATATGCTATGGGGAGCTGCACATGTTCTGGACACAAAGCGGCCCCCTGCTGGGAGGCAAGAGACCAAAAGACTAGTAATTTAGGTTACACTGGTTGTGTGTGACCTGCAGAGAGGGGGAGGGAAGTCACAGGCTGCAGACACAAGGCTGCAATGTGTGACAAGAGGGGGGTCACTGGGCTCTGTGCTGCAAAGAGTCCTTGTAGCGAGTATGGAGGACGGAAGATTCTGGAATGTCCCGGAAAAGTCATACATGATAATTTCACATTATCGTTACACTTTACTATAACTCTCATCATTCTGTTCTGCTCGTGCCCATCACCGGCAGGGCATGGGAGAATGATGAGAGCCTCTTCTGCACTCAGCGCCGGGGAACAGAGCTTACTGTAGCACTTCTTCCCCGGTGCCGATGCGAGTCACACAGATCTCATCAATGTGTGTTCTCCGTGTGCACCTGTGCGGGACGTTTTGTGACCCGTGCTGACGGTAAGGCCGGCGTCACACTGGAAAGGAATACGGACGAGTGCTAAGCGAGAAAAAATCTCATAGTACTCAGACCAATGTTAATCTATGGAGCAGCTTCCATCATGCATTTTTTTTCTCGGCCATATTATACGTGCAGCATGCTGCGATTTGCACCGTATTACAGCCGAGACTCGCCAATGCAAGTCAATGGGTGCGATGAAAAACATGGATTACACACGGACCATGCGTGTGACTTGCGAGAAATACGCAGTCCTTAGAAAAGACGGCAATTCAGTGCGCTATACTGTAAAACCACACTGACAGGTTACGATAGAATAGATATAAACACATAGTATAGGTGTGTATATATATATATATGTAATTGACACACATATATATATATCTTTATATTTCATAGAGAGATAGCAGAATAGGCGATAATTCATTTGTCGGCTTCTGTAAAATCTCTGCAGCAGCCGACAGGATAGGAAACATGGTTTACATACAGTAAACCATTGTAGAACAGTTCGATTTATATATGTCACTGACAACTGTTAGTGCTATGTGTGTGCAAAATTTGGGAGCTGTAGGTATTTAATAAAAGAATGTATTCACGGACAAAAACTGGCGTGGGCTCCCGCGCAATTTTCTGCACCAGAGAGGGAAAGCCATTGACTGAGGGCAGATATTAATAGCCTAGAGAAGGACCATTTTTATTGACCCCCCGGCTAAAAATATCTGCCCCCAGCCACCCCAGAAAAGGCACATCTCTCTCTTCCCACTGCCCTGTAGTGGTGGCATATGGGGTAATAAAGGGTTAATGTCACCTTTGTATTGTAAGATGACATTAAGTCTTGCTTAGTAATGGAGAGGTGTCAATAAGACCTATGCATCACTAATCCTGACGTTTGTAAAGGGTTAAATGTTATGATTTGGTAGCTGAGGAGTGCAGGTAAAAAGGCAATACACCAGAGCAGTTGGAATCTATGAGATTGCAGTACCCTGACTAACCACCACAACTAGAGGCAGCCGTGGGGTGTTCCTACGTTGGTCCTAGACGCCTCGTCACAGCCTGAGAAACTAATTACACCCAAAGATAGAAATAGGAAAGCTATCTGCCCCGGAGCAGAACCCCAAAGATAATAGAAAGTCCCCAAACATGTAATGGCGGTTAGACAAGAAGAAATACTGACACAGAAAGAAAATAGTATGAGCAAACGCTGGGGCCCAAACTAACTAAATAGAAAAGGATAGGAAGGGTACTTACTGCAATCCCAGAAAACCCTGAAAAGCACCAACTCTACTAATTTCAAAAACACCTGAGATCACACGACCTCTACCACCTAAATTAGTTCTCTGGTGTAACAAAATCAAATCAGCAGCCACTGAAAAAACTGTAAAAAGCAAAAGTACAAACATCAGTGGCTCAACTAAACTGAGAGGGCAAAAGCCCCGGAGGGGACCCTGAAGGCCCCCACAGAAGTGCAGGACAAAATGCAAAAATCTAGCACAAAACAAAAAGAAGAAAAAGTCTTATCTGATAGCAGGAGATGCAGACACGACACAGCAGGCTACAAGGGAAACATGATTCAAGGATTGAGACCAGAACAATTGATCACCGGCAACCCTGATGGGAAGGTGACTCCCTTATATAAGACCAGTCAGTAACACCTGATTCCCAATCCTCACAATCTTCACTGGACAGACCAGCACCGTGAGAAAGTGAAAAAAAGGATGAAAAACAATGCAACAGCGTTTTTCGCTGCATTTTTGAGGTCTTTTGGTGAATAAAACTAATTTTATTAAACATGTACTATAGACAAAGCGCACATTTAATCTGCACCCAAAAATGCCACTAAAACACTGAAAAATATTTAGACTTGAGAGTCCTCAGTGGTTGATACCTTTTAATGGCTAACTGAAAAGATGGTAACAAATTGCAAGCTTTCGAGACTACTCAGGTCTCTTCATCAGGCTGAACTAATACAAAATCTGAAGAATCACATATTTATACACAAAAACACAGAAAAAATGCAATAGGTAAGACAAGTGACGTGAAGCAGAATAGTCATTATGGCAGAGGGATGAGCATAAATATTGGAACAGTTCATAGATAAGGAGAGAAAGTTTCACCTACAATCCAAATCTGGAGGTGCTAAGGGGAGCTGCACGGAAACTACAACCTTTACTACAAAAAGATGCCCGGTTACAATCCATATTTCCAGACCCCCCACTACTGTGTTTTAGACAGCCCCCAAATCTAAGAAGCATCATTGTCAGAAGTTCCCTGTCCTCCCCAACAGCTGCAGGAACCTTTCCTTGCAATCAGAAGAAATGCAAAACCTGTCCATTTATAATGACCACGGACAAGATAAAGATCCCCAACTCACATCAGGACTACAAGATACCAGGTACTTTCAGCTGCATCACATCTAATGTGGTGTACCTAATTATATGTACTAAATGTCCAACTGGGGGTCTGTATGTGGGGGAGACCGGGCAAAAACTGAGAACAAGGATGAATTCTCATCGCCACACAATAAGAGAAAAAAGAATGGATCTACCTGTGGCAAAACATTTTTGCTCCCCTGATCATAGCATGTCAGATATGAAAATACTGGTACTAAGAAGCAGATTCACATCTCAGAGACAGAGAAGAATTTGCGAATACAAATTGATGGTGACCTTTGACACTCTTAATGCTGGAATGAACCTGTCACATGGTTTTATGGCCTATTACATCAATTAAGGAATTTACTCCAAATACCCTGTGAAAACATCACAAAACATTACCAGACCCCAATCAGAGGGTAATAAAACTTTCTCTCCTTATCTATGAACTGTTCCAATATTTATGCTCATCCCTCTGCCATAATGACTATTCTGCTTCACGTCACTTGTCTTACCTATTGCATTTTTTCTGTGTTTTTGTGTATAAATATGTGATTCTTCAGATTTTGTATTAGTCTATGCCTGATGAAGAGACCTGAGGAGTCTCGAAAGCTTGCAATTTGTTACCATCTTTTCAGTTAGCCATTAAACGGTATCAACCACTGAGGACTCTCAACTCTAAATATTTTTCTATCTACTGGCTAACACGGTACTAAGATATACATCTTTACTGTAACTAAAACACTGAAAAATTGGTGTTTTTACTGCTGAAAGAGCAGATTTTGGCTGCAGGAAAAAAAAGCTCTGTGTAAACATATGCTAAGCTTAGTTTTGGTACTGTATCTGTGTAGTAAGCGTGGCGTTCTTACCACTTCTACAGAGCGTGACAGGGTCAATGTCACACTGTATGAAGGGAGATATGTGTCACTGCGCATACTACAGTCAGTGATGTGGATTGTTTTCGCCTCCAGCACGCTAAGTGCTGAGAGGGTTAATTTTAAAGTTGCAATGGGCTGGTTTTATGTGAGCACCCATAGAGTGGAGGGAGGGTGCTCACCATATCGCTGACACCGGCATGTGTACTAGCCGGACCTGCGCTGATGTCACGATCATGTAACACCTGGCCATGAGAGACAGTCTAAGACGGTGGTGTGTTGGGAGAGGGAGCGCTCCCACGTGGCTCCAGGAGGAGCGGAGGACATTACCAGGTGTCAGGATTCTGTTCCATTTTATTGCTTTTGTTTTCTGACCCTTCCTTGCTCTATGCTGACTTTAATAAACCAGCAGGTGTTTCACCATCAAAGTGTTCCTGCATCTACCTGAAGAAGCAGCTGAGCGCGTCGCCCTCACAGTAGTGTGGATCTCTCTGTGTAATGACCGTCAGTCTTGGTATATTCAGCTCACCTTAATGGTGAATTTCAGTGTAAACACAATAAGGTGGGATGCAGCTCACGGGTCACTGCTGTGTGCTTGCCCTCAGGCCAAAATCTGCCAGCCAGCCTCCGCTTGTGACCCCGGTGACACCGCCACTGACAGCCAGCGGGTTGTGTCAGTGGGCAGAGAGGCTTCCCGGTGATATTCAAGGATGTCAGGGGCAGAATGTGGCGTAAGGGGGAGTCAGGGAGCCTCAAAAGGTGTAGGGGAGCAACCGAGGAAGTTAGAAGGCATCAGGGTGTCAGGGGACATTAGGGGGTGCCATAAGGTGTCAGGGGTCAGCAGGGGGTGTTAGTGTCAGGGGTCATCAGTAGGTGACAGGAGGTGTCAGGGGTCAGCAGGGGATGTCAGTAGGTGTCGAGGATCATCAGTAGGTGTTAGGGAGTGACGGGTCAGCAGGGGATGTCAGTAAGTGTCGAGGATCATCAGTAGGTGTTAGGGAGTGACAGGGGGCATCAAAAGGTGTCAGGGGACAGCAGGGGGTGTCAGGTGTTGGGGAACATCAGTAGGTGTTAGGGAGTGACGGGGTGTCAGTAGACAGCAGGGGGTGTCGGGGGTCATCAGGTGTTAGGGTGTGACAGGGGGTGTCAAAAGGTGTCTGGACATTAGGGGGTGTCAGAAGGTGACAGAGGGTGTCAAGTCAGAAGATGCCAGGGTGATGACAGATTGTCAGAGAGCATCAGAAGGTGTCAGGGGACAGCAGGGGGTGTCAGAGGACAGCAAGGGGTGTTAGTAAGTATCAGAGGACAGCAAGGGGTGTTAGTAAGTGTCAGGGGTCATCAGTAGGTGACAGGGGGCGTCAGAAGGTGTCAGGGGACAGCAGGTGGTGTCAGTAGGTGTTAGGGGTGACAGGGGGTGTCAGAAGGTGTCAGGGGAGAGCAGGGGTGTCGAGGTTACCAGTAGGTGTTAGGGGCGACAGGTGGTTTCAGGGGACAGCAGGGGGTGTTGGGGTCCTAAGTAGGTGTTAGGGGTCGAAGAGGTGTCAGAAGGACAACAGGGGGTGTCAGGTGTCATCAGTAGGTGTTAGGGCTGACAGGGGGTGTCAGAAGGTGTCGGGACAGCAGGGGGTGTCTGGGTCATCAGTAGGTGTTAGGGGGTGATAGGAGTGTCAGAAGGTGTCAGGGGACATGCAGGGGTTATCGGGGTCTTCAGAAGGTGGTCAGTGGCGATGGGTGTCAGGGGACATCAGGGGTGTTGGGGGTCATCAGAAGGTGCCAGGGGACAACAGTGGGTGTCAGGGGTAATCAGAAGGTGTCATGGGACAAAAAGGGGTGTCAGGGGTCATCAGAAGGTGTCAGGGGACAACAGTGGGTGTCGGGGGTCATCGGAAGGTGTCAGGAGACAACAGGGACCAGGGTGGCACTCAGCTCTCTTAGTGATCGGGCAGAGGAGTCATGAAGAGCTCTGCCCCATCATACAGAGAATCGTGTGGCTGCAATGAGTGCATCTGGCTGCAGAGAGAGGACACAGGAGACCTCACTGATACTGATGAAACCACTGGTATTCCCACAGGTCCTGCGCAGCAGTTCTCTGGTGGTCTAGGGTAGTAAAAGGCTGAGGGGTAAACGGGAAGAGTCATTCAGAATGGCAGTCTATATATTAATTCCTCTTAGCGTGACTCGGTTGTCCGTTTCTTCTCCTGAGTCACATGGTTGGCTGCTGAGGCTGGTGCTGAGTTCTTCCGGATTCCCCACCTAAGCAGTCGGCCTCACTTCTGGCGGCAGCGGGCGGTCACCGGTCTTACCCGCTGAACTCCAGCAGATTGATGTTACCGCAATCCTCCACTCAGCGTGCGTTCCTCCGCAAGCGCGCCGACACCTGGGAGTCCTCGCTGCACCCGGCCGTGATCACTACTATGCGGCCTATCTTTCCCCGCAGCCCAGCGTCGGTCCTCTCTGACTCCTCTTTCTGGTGGGAAGCCCCCTTCTTTTACTGTGCAAACCCTTTTATACCGCCCTGGCTTGCCACGCTTCTTTACACAGGTCAAGGGTCTGCTCCATCTCCAATCTACTTCCCCCTGCAACAGTAGGTTCGGTCCCAGCCGCTCCGGACCCGGAGCCCTGTCAGCAGCCACAGCCCAGTCTTCTCCTCTACAGAACCAAGTCTAAGGCCGGCATCACACTAAGGAGAAATACGGACGAGTGAGAGGCATGAAAAGCACGCATTACACACGGACCAATATTTCTCTATGGGGCAGCTCTGATCATGCGTATTTTTCTCGTCCGTATCTCGTAGCGCAGCATGCTGCGATTGTACGCGTATTACGCCCGTTGTACGCCAATGAAAGTCTATGGGTGCGAGAAAACAACAGATTACACACGGACCGACGTGTGACTTGCGAGAAATACGGAAGACCTCTGCAGCTCACAGGAAATGGTGCAACACATGCAGGAGGAAGCTGACACCTGCAAATTAGCTCAAAAAGAGCGCCAGACATCCCGGAAGAACGCCTCCACGGAGTCGGCCATGATGTCCACCCTCATCAATGTGGAGATGTTGATTGTGTTGGTGCAGGAGAGGGCCGAAATTTGGGATCAACGAGATGCACATTATGCAGACCGCGCAAGGAAAGAGGCGGCATGGAGGCGCATCTGTGGGCAGATGTTTCCCCACTTTGGGGACAGCCCACGCGAGGAGCAGCAGCGAATCAGTAAGTTACCTGATTTTTTACCAAACTTCTTCACTGTCAGAACGTAATAATTGCGATGAGTTTCCCTAAAATCGACTGTTGTATTTTTTTTTTTCCCCAAAATGTTAGGATACTCACATCCGACTAGGCCCCCATGACTATGTGAAGTGTATGTAGAAGAATTTGGCATTGTGCAGCTAGGTAAATGATGAAATTATATGTCACATTGCAGTGGATGATGTCATGAGACACTGGAGAAGCATCCGCGACCAATACCGGCGGGAACGGCAGCAGAGGTCAAGGAGCGGGTCTGCAGCACCCACCAAGAGGAAGTATGTGTATTTCGACCGCCTTGGTTTTCTTGCTCCTATTCTGGATCTCAGACCGTAAGTACATACATCACACCACATCACACATATGCAGTTTAGGCTGACCTCTACAACATGTTCTAATACCATTTCATTTCCACACAGAACTCAGTCCAACCTCACTGAGAGGGAGACAGGCTCCGACTCAGAGGCCATAATTGACCCGGTTGGGGGAGGTGAAGAGGTGGCTGGCCCATCGTCTGACCAGGCAGCTGCACCGCAACCTGTACCTGACCCACCTGCTGCAGCAGCAGGGCCGAGTGTAGAGGATCCAGCCAATAGCAGCAGCCCCACTGTACCTCTGGGGTACAATTCGTTGTTGCGCAGCCGGCGACCCATAATGGAAGAATTGAAGACTCTAGAGTCTCCAGTTCTTCCATAGGCCCCAATGTCTACAATTATAAACCTGTAGTTACTGTCAACCAGAGCCAACAGCACAACAGAAAAATATTGTTTATAATTATAGAATTGGGACCCTGAGTTCGGCGGCTTACGCACACGGATGTGCTTCCCATCAAGGGCTCCTATACAATTTGGGAACTGCCATTGCTCCTCAAATCCCCTGGCAATCCTCTTCCAGTCTTCCATCTTTGGCTCAGGCATGACCAGTAGATGAAGTCTGTCCCAGAGTTGTGAGCAGGTATCACGCACAATGCCAGATATGGTGGACCTCCCAATCAAGAACTCCAGATGGAGTGCGGCATAGGATATGCCAGTAGTTAGGAACCTACAAGTAACCAAAAGTAGAGAGAACAATCATTACACATGCACAAAGCTTTAAGAAACGCACTATACATAACCGTTACATCATTTCATTTACAAACAATCCTAAGTTCTATTTACCACAAGTCTGTCGCAGAGTGCATCGTCTTATCGTCGGCACTGTACTTAAGCAAGCGTCAGACAGCAAGATATCTTGAGTAAACAGTATTTACTTCATACTGGACAAACATGAGATACAATTCAGTGTCACACAGTTCGTGGAGAAAACGAAACAGGAAGCAAAAGTAAAACAACCAACAACGAGAGTTTCCCTCCCCACATTACAGCAAGCATATAACATTACACACTATCGCCATCTGCTGTCTGGTTAGTATAAAGTCCTCCTTTTACTTATAATAAGTCCTAATCTGTTGCATATGCCAACACCCTTTCTCAACAGTAAGGACTTATTCAATCAAACCCAACTTTTTTGTTAGTCTCTGATGTTTATCAGCATTCAACGCCTTCATGAAAATGTCTGCTGTCATTTCTTCAGTAGGGCAATACTCCAACTTCAAGACTCCTTGATCCTGATGATCTCTCAAGAAATGATACTTCACATCAATATGCTTGGTTCTTGGATTGACTCTTTCCATCTGAGCAAGAACAAGACATCCTTGATTGTCCTCTTTTAGTTTTGTTGGTTCCAACTGTGGTTGTCCTAGGTCTGTTAACAATTGTCTTAACCACAGTACTTCTTGACTCGCATGTGCTGCTGCAACATATTCTGCTTCTGTTGAAGATAGTGTCACAATTGACTGTTTCTTACTTGTCCAACATATTGGTCCACCTGAGAGAAAAAAAATATGTCCACTGGTAGATCTTCTGTCAGTTGGATCTCCAGCCCAATCTGCATCAACATATCATGTTAAAATGCAATTATCACCTGTGGGTAATTTCAGCTTAACATTGCTAGTTCCTTTCAAATAACGTATTACTCTCTTCACGGCATTCCAATCAGCTTTATTTGGTTTTGATACCTTTCTACTGCTGCTGCGATGTCTGGTCTTGTAACGGTCGCTAGATGCAGTAGTTTTCCTATTGCTGTTCTGTATTCTTCATTGTTTGGTGGCATATTTTCTTCACTGTTCATCTCTTTGAGATAATTAGTTTCCATTGGAGACTTTACTCTTTTTGCATCCTTTAGTCCAAATTTTTCCGTTATGTCTTGAATTATGTGATTTTGATTCAGTAGGAAACTTCCGTCTTCTTCTCTTTCTATCTGTATTCCTATGTACTGTTTTACATTTCCCAAGTCTTTGATTTCAAAATTTTGTTTCAGGATTTTTAGAATGTTTTCTTTATCCCTTTCTTGTTTAAAACAAATCAAAATGTCGTCTACATATATGAGTACATAAATCCATCTATTACTCAGCCTTTTTGTGTACAAGCATGGATCAGCTTTGCTACTTTGAAAGTTTTCATTTGTTAGTACTTCCGTGATTTTGTCATTCCACGCTTTAGCTGCTTGTTTTAAATCATATATGCTTTTCTGTAGTTTACAAACTTTGTTTGGATTTCTTTCATCTTTGAATCCTGGAGGTTGTTCCATGTAAATGTCTTCTGTTAAATCTCCATTCAAAAAAGCTGTCTTTACATCCAGATGTCTTAGTTCCATCTTTTCCATTGCTGCAACTGTAAGTAAAGTTCTTATTGTAGTGTGTTTAACAACTGGAGCAAATGGTTCATCATAGTCTTCTCCATATTTTTGAGAATACCATTTAGCTACGAGTCTTGCTCGATATCTTTCAGGTGTACCATCTGTTTGGTATTTTACTTTAAAAATCCATTTACATCCTATGACTTTTCTTCCTTCTGGCAAATCTGTTAGTGTCCATGTATTTGAATCATGCATGGATTTAATTTCTGTTTCTGTTGCTTCTATCCATTTATTAGCTTCTTCTTCAGGAAGTTTAGATATGTCTTCCCAAGAGGTAGGCTCATAGATTTTTCTTATACTTGTCTTGTATGAGAGACTTTTTGGTGGTTTTCCTTTGTTCTCTCTTATTGAATGTCTTGGTTCTGTGTCTGTTTGTAGTTGTGATTCTTCACTTTCAGTATTTTTTCATTAATTTCTACTTCTTTCTCATCAGATATTTCTTCAGTTTTGTCTCTACTGTTTTTCTCATTTTTTGTTTCAACTGAAATCATAATGTCTTCATTTAAATCTTCAATGAATGTCACACTGTTACTCACTGTAACTCTGTCTGTTTTGGCATCTAGGATTCTATATCCTTTGCAGTTTTCACTATATCCAACGAATATTCCTTCCATGGATCTGTTTTGAAGTTTGGAATCTTTTTTCTGTTGGAATGAATATAAAAACTTTACATCCAAAACCTTTTAAATGATTGACACTTGGTTTCATACCTTGCCACAGTTCATATGGAGTTTTCTTCAGTTTTCTGGAAAAAAGTAGGTTCTGTAGATATTGTGGCAAGACGACTCGCTCGGCTTTCCTGAAGGCAGACTCAGGACACACGTTCTCTGGGTTTTCTTTCTGCTGGTTTATTATCAGCCATAAACTCATGCAGGTTTCGCAGGAAAAGTAAACATGACCCCTCTGGGTTAAATGGGAAAAACATAAAAAAAACAAACAATAACTCAGTCCATAGATGAGTGGGTTCCGCCCACTCTCGGTAGCATAAACTGCACTACTAAAGTCCTTGTGGAAAGCTCTGCAGCTTCCACTATCTTGTCTGGAGACTTGCCTCTCCAGACCACACCAGAGAAAAAAAAAACAGGACTGAGCTTTTATACATTGCTCAGCCACACCCTTTTAACATATAACATGCTGGCAGATAAATAAAGCAGGTCTTAGTTCACACAGGAGAGCATCCTGTGTGACACATACCTCCCTTCACATATAAAACCAGTGACACTGTCACATATTCCCCCCTCTGCCCAAAGCGGGGGTTTGGGCACCTTCTGACACCAGACAGGGAATCCTAGAGAGGGCATCTGCATTCCCATGTAACTTCCCTGGCCTATGCTCCACGTGAAAGTTAAAATCTTGAAGCTCTAGGAACCATCTAGTTACCCTAGCATTTGTTCCCCTCTTTTCCCTCAACCATCTCAACGGGGCATGGTCTGATACTAATTTAAACTTCCGGCCTAGTAGGTAATATTTCAGTGTATCCACGGCCCATTTTATGGCTAAACACTCTTTCTCTACTATGGCGTAGTTCTTCTCGCAGGAGGACAGCTTTCGGCTTAGATAGAGAATGGGATGTTCTTCCCCATTTATTTCTTGGGAGAGTACGGCCCCGAGACCAACCTCTGATGCGTCAGTCTGGACCACAAATTCTTTCTTAAAGTCTGGCGCGACCAGGACAGGCTGCTTGCACAGTGTTAGCTTCAGCTTTTGAAACGCGGTCTCCGTTTCTTCCGTCCATTTCACCATGGTTGATTTGGTGCCTTTTAGAAGATCTGTTAGTGGGGCGGCAATCGTGGCGAAATTCGGGATAAACCGCCGGTAGTATCCCACCATTCCCAGGAATGCTTTCACCTGCTTCTTTGAGAGCGGTTGCGGCCAGGTTTGAATTGCCTCCACTTTCTTGATCTGCGGCTTTATTTCGCCTCTCCCAACAACATAGCCCAGGTACTTGGCCTCCTCTTTTCCGATGGCACACTTCTTCGGATTTATGGTAAATCCTGCTTTCCTTAGCGCGTCCAAAACGGCCTGTAGTTTAGGTAGGTGACTAGCCCAGTCTGGGCTAAAGACCACAATGTCGTCGAGATGTGGGGCTAGGATCCGATCCATAGCCCTCTGGAAAGTGGCTGGGGCCCCCTGTAGTCCGAACGGCATCCGCTTGTATTGAAAATAGCCATCAGGTGTTGAGAAAGCCGTCTTCTCTTTCGCCATCTGGGACATGGGGATCTGCGAGTAGCCCTTCGTCAGGTCAAGAGTGGTGATGTACCTCGCCGGTCCAAGCCTCTCGATGAGTTCGTCGACGCGGGGCATCGGGTACGCATCACACTTGGATACCTCATTTAGCCGAGGGTAGTCATTACAAAACCTCCACTCTCCATTGGGTTTCGGCACGAGGACGATTGGGCTCGACCACCGACTCCTCTATTACCCCGAGTTCTAACATCCTCTTCACCTCAGCCGAGATCACCTCCCGGCGTGCTTCCGGAATCCGATACGGCTTTAAATTCACTCGTACATGCGGTTTTGTCAGCACGTCATGCTCTATCACTTGTGTATGCCCCGGCAACTCTGAGAACAGGTCCCGATTCCGCTGTAGCAATTCTCGACACTGTTGCTTCTGGGCCGGTGATAGAGTCTCTGCTATAGTGACCTCCTCCACCTTGCCTTCTGGTGCGGCTCCCAGGCAAGTAGTTTCCACAGGTTCACGGTCCCGCCACGGCTTGAGCAAGTTTATATGATATATTTGATGTGCCTTCCTTCGGCCAGGCTGGTGGACTTTATAATTAACCTCGCTGACTTTCTCCACCACCTCGTATGGACCTTGCCATTTGGCGAGGAACTTGCTCTCGACGGTAGGGATCAGCACCAAAACACGGTCTCCGGGCTGGAACTGTCTTGGTCTCGCCGACCGGTTATAGACTCTCGCCTGGGCTTCCTGCGCCTGGAGGAGATGTTCCTTTACGATGGGCATCACCTTTGACATTCTCTCCTGTAACTGGGCGACATGTTCGATGATACTCCGGTGTGGCGTGACTTCAGCCTCCCAAGTTTCCTTGGCGATGTCTAGGAGACCTCTTGGATGCCGCCCATATAGGAGCTCAAATGGAGAGAAGCCCGTGGAGGCTTGAGGAACTTCTCTGACCGAGAAAAGCAGAAATGGGAGCAGGTAGTCCCAGTCTCTCCCATCTTTTTCGACGACCTTCTTGAGCATCGCCTTTAAGGTCTTGTTGAAGCGTTCCACTAGGCCGTCCGTTTGTGGATGATAAACCGAGGTCCGCAGCTGAGTTATCTGAAGGACTCTGCAAAGCTCCTTCATCACCTTGCTCATGAAGGGGGTTCCTTGGTCTGTTAGAATCTCTTTTGGTAGACCTGTCCGAGCAAAAATATGGACCAACTCTCGGGCTATACTTTTACTGGACATGTTCCTTAGGGGAACCGCTTCTGGATACCGAGTCGCATAGTCCATGACGACCAGGATATATTGGTGGCCCCGAGCTGATTTGACTATGGGGCCCACGAGGTCCATGGCAATCCTCTCAAAGGGAACCTCTATCACAGGTAGTGGAACTAAGGGGCTACGGAAGTGGGAGGAGGGAGCAGTTATTTGGCAGGTGGGGCAGGACCTACAAAAGTTTTGAATTTCTCGATAACACCCTGGCCAATAAAACCTCCTCAGTATCCTCTCCTGAGTTTTCTCGACCCCTAGGTGTCCCCCCAGAACATGTGAATGGGCCATGTCTAGCACCCGCCGTCTGTATGGCCCCGGCACTAACAGCTGTTCCACTATCTCACCGCCCCCAGTTTGGCCACCCGATATAGCAACTCCCCCTGTACTGCAAAGTGGGGGAATCTGGTGTCGGCCCCCGGCTCTTGGGCAACCCCATTACATACAGTAACCTGGTCGAACGCCCCTTATAAGGTCAGGTCTCGAACTTGAGCAGTCCCAAAGTTCTCTCTGGACATATCTAACACAGGTAGGTCGGTCTCCTCGGTCACCGTCTCATCCTCATCACCGACAAGGACGCACAGTAGGAACTCCTCACTCTGAGACTCTGTCGGGGGTTCTTCTTCAAGGATCTCGCTTTTCCCCATGCCACTTAGTCCAGTTCCCTTCCCCCACAAATCCCAGAATAAGGAAAAATCACAGCCCAATATGACGGGATGTATCAGGTCCTTTACCACCCCGACTTCATGGGACTGGGCACCACAGTCTGTCCCCACTGTTACTGTGGCCACGGGATAGTCCTTGGCGTCACCATGGATGCACCGAACACCCAGGGTTTTGGAAGGGATCAACTGGTGGGGAAGGGATGCTCTGATCAAGGTCACCAGACTCCCGGAGTCCAACAGCCCAAGCACTTTTATTCCATTAATGGATACTGCACACGCCTGCGGTCCCTTGCCGGGTCAACAGTCCACGCTACAGGCTGGATAGGCATAATAGGAGACCCGTCTGCCTAGGCTGCAGTCCATGGGCTCAGGGGATATTTGACACTTGGCGGCTACATGTCCAGGGTTGTGACATCGCCAGCAAACTATATCTTTCCCACTTGTTCTAAAGGCCCCTTCAATAGGAGTGGGACGCCCCCCAGTGGTGGCTCTAGACCCCTTCCGTGGTGAACCCACCCCCTTTTGGGTATCCCAGTAGGGAGAAATGACTGCATCCGGTTTCCCAAGAGATCTCTCCACTACCTGGTACCTCTCTACCAGGCCGATAAAGTCATCTGCATTCTGGGGATCACCCTGGGCAACCCAGGTCTGTACTGACTTGGGAAGGGAGTGCATGAATCTATCAATCACCACCCGCTCAACCATCTGGGCGGAGTGAAGGACTCCGGTTGTAGCCACTTCTGAACAAGATGCAATAAGTCAAACATCTGCGAACGAGGGGGTTTGTTGCTAGCATACGCCCAGTGATGAACTCGCTGGGCTCTTACTGCCATATTTACTCCCAGACGTGCTAAGATCTCTGTCTTTAGTTTGGGATACTCCTTAGCATCTTGCAGCGCCAAGTCAAAATACGTTTTTTGGGGTTCACCCGATAAATATGGCGCCAGAACCTCTGCCCACTGTGCTGGTGGAAGTCTCTCCCGATCAGCCACCCTCTCAAAAACAGTCAGAAATGCTTCTACATCATCCCCAGGGGTCATCTTCTGCATGGCCCGCCTTACCGCCTTCCTGACGTGAGAATCATCAGTCGGCCCTGGGGTTGGGGTGACCGCCCTGCTTTGGATGACGTCCGCCAAAAGCTGTATCTGTTGTTGCGCCTCCTTCTGGTGCTGCTGCTGCGACTTTTGCTGCAACTGGATCTGTTGAAGCAACAGTTTGGTCGTCTCCTAGTGCTGCTGCTGCATGCTCTGCTGGGCCTGCTGTATGCTCTGCTGGCTCTGTAGGTGTTGCTACTGTATGCTCTGCTGGGCCTGGACCAGGTGCTTAACGAGCTCCTCCATGCTGCCGGACTTCTCTAGCTGGCTGGCAGCCTTCACCCAGGACAACCACCGGTCTTTGTGGCAGGTACACGTGTTCCTGGAATCCTGCACGCACTCTCACACCAACTGTCACAATATGTAGCTGTCATTGCTGCCTCACCCCAATATTTCTCTGGTAGTTTAGAATCTGTCAGCATACATCTCATCATTTCTGTTAGAGTTCTGTTTTTCCTTTCTGCTACTCCATTTTGTTCAGGTGTGTATGGAACAGTTTTCTAATGTTCTATTCCATTTTGTCTTAAGTAGTCTTCTATTCTGTGACCTGTAAATTCACCTCCATTATCACTTCTGATGACAATTTTCTTCCTTTGAAATTTGTTACTTGATCTTGTTACATAGTCTACAAGTTTATCAAAAACTTCACTTTTGTTCTTAATTAAGTATGTGACTGTGTATCTTGAGTAGTCGTCTATAAAAGTCAACATGTATCTATTGCCTCCTGATGTAGTCACATTCATGGGTCCACATTCGTCAGTATGCACCAAATCAAGTGGTCTTTCACTTTTCATCTCACTTTCTTTTGGAATAGATATCCTTGTGGCTTTGGATTTTATACAACATTCACATCTTATGGTAATTGAGCAATCTGATATCTTTAAATCTTTTGTCAATTCTTTTCTCTGTAGTTCCCTTATACTGTCCGGGTGTCTATGTCCTAGACGTCTATGCTGCATGTGAATACAGTTTTTGTGATCATGTGTACATACCTTCATCTGTTCCTTTGGTTTGTCAAAATGATATAATTGTTCATCTGCCTTGACCTTTGTTATCATCTTGTTTCCTGCAATAATTGCACACTCATTGTCTTTGAATTTTACTGTAAGTCCTTTTGCTGTTAAACGTTTCACAGATAATAATCCGCCTTCCTATTTTGGAACATACAACACATCCTGTACAAGTATCTTTGAATCTTGTTCGAACTTGTTTGAACAATTTAGCATACCTTGTCCGATACCTTCTGCGGTTATTTTGCTTCCATCTGCAAGATAAATGGCTTCTTTCTTATCTAAATCAAGATCAGTAAAGAAATTCTTGTCACTTGTCATATGACTCGTTGCTCCTGAATCAATACATTGATGATTTCTTGTCTGTTATTTTGAATGTGCCATTCCAATTATTCTCACACGAATCGGGAATTGTGTTTTTTACTTTCTGTGTATGCTTTTTATGTTGTAATTAGTGTTGAGCGATACGATAATGCAAATATCGGCTATCGGCCGATATTAGCTCTATCGGCCTTTCGATAATTCGTTTCGATATTTTCGTCTTATCGAATACCGGAATCGGATTTGTCACTGTCACTGTGAGTGTCCGTCGGTCGGGTCTGTCAGGAGTAGCGGCACTTACCTGGCAGAAGATCTCCGGCGGTCACGTCCTGGACTGCTTGATGGCCGCCATTATCTTCTCCCTGGCGGTCACATGCAGTTTTTCGCGATAACTGCAGTGACTGCAGGGTAATCCCGGCCGTAAAGCAGTCAGTCCGATGACGTCACCGCCGGGGAAGCAGGTAATCAGCTGTGCTGCGCCGGGATGTCATTCTGATGTAGCAGAGCTGGATCGTCGTGGGACACTTGTTACTATGGACTGCGTCGGTCAGGTGGTATACTTTTTTTTTTTTTTTTCATTTTTTTACAGGAGATCGATGGCATCGCAGCAGGATGAGACAGTAATAAAAGAAATGAAAACTGTGTTTTTTTTTTTTTTTTATTAAATTAAAAAAAATTTTTTGGAACATTCACCCGTCCGGGTACATAAACAATTTAACTATTTATTTACATACAGGGACCCTGTCCGGGTTATTTAGACTTCTTTGGCAGGGGTGTTCCAGGTACCACCTGGTACTCTTCTGGTGCTTGCCAAACATCCGAGACACCAAGGACCACCAGGACCTGATGACGTCGTGTGGCCTGTACAGTGACGTCGTGACCCGCTATCTGGGTCTGTGTGGCCACCTCTTTCATCTCTCTCCGGGTCTGGAGCCCTATGTCACGGACTGTACGAACCCCAGGGGGCCTAACAGGCGCCGGGTACGGGCCAGCTATACTTATCATGTCCATAGCTGGGGCTGCTGAGGAGACCACTGAGGGAGGCTGGGGAGATTTACGGCGTGGGGTGGGCACTTTTGCAGAGGCCTGGATGTGGGAGGCTGAAGGCTTCGAGGGTCTCACTGGTTCCTGACACACTGGGGAGTAGGGGTCACACCTGGTAACATTTAGGGCGTACCACCCATTGTAACCCCAGTGTCGGGTGTAAGTCACCAAGTCTCCTGGCAACAGGTCCCTCCCCGGGTGTCCTTCTGGGAGGTGAGCCTCCACGTCCCGCCGGGTCACAAAGACTTCTAAATAAAGTCCAGGCTCCTTGATGAAGCCCCACCCACCTTTCAATTTAAAGCTCCGTACTGCACCCTTACGCCGCGGCTCACTCAGGGTTCCTTTATCCTTTCTCATCCGGTCCTTATCTGCCCGGTCCTTCTCCAGGTGACGTTGGCGAAGTTTTAGGGTTTCTCGCTGCTCCCTTTGTCGCTCTGCTTCCCGCTCCAAACGTCTCCACTCTTCCTCCTGACGCCGGTTGTAATTCTCCTCCACCAGTTGCTCCATGTCTCCACCACTCCACTGCAGCTTACAGTGTCCGGTTTGCGGCAGCTCTCCTGTCGCCCCCCAGTCCTGGCGGCGCTCCCCTGCGGAGGAAGCAGACGGCTCTAAATCAGATGACAGTTGGGGCTCCGGTACAGGCAGGTAGTGCTCTGGTGCCTGCGCGGCCTCCTCCATGAGGACGGGTGTCGCTTCTTCTGTCTCAGCGACGGGGGCAGACAGCGGGTTCTGGGGTGCTGACGGTGCTGCGGTTTTTGCAGGAACGGGTGCCTCCACTGCGACAACGTCAACCGGATCACATTGCAAGGGCTCCTCTACTATAACGGGTGCCTCACCTTCCGGTACAGACACTTCAGGTAAGAGGGATTGGCGCCGCTCCAAGTTTAGTTTTAGGGCACGCCAGCTGGCTTCCATCCTGGCGACCTCCTCCCGGTGCCGGGCCAGGCCTCTCAGGGTATCCTCCGCTTCTTGCAGCGTAGGAGGTTTACAGGCCGGGTGCCCAACGGTGGTTCCGTGGCGATCGGGTCGCTTCCGTGGGGGGGGAGCTCTGACTGCTCCATCCCTTCACACTTCTGCTCGTCGTGTCCATTAGCCATCTCTGCCAAGTCACATGTGTCATATCTGGAGAGGGCCCCTCTTTTGTAGTGAGGCGGGACCTTCGTGTTAGTTTCCGCACACTGAGGTGGATGAGGAGGCGGAACTCCAGAGCTGTGGGGCACGATCTTACATTGCAGTACCATTTACAGTGGGCGGCCATCGTTTTCACGCCACTGAGTGAGTGACACCCACGAAGAGCACGCCCTTCTTCTTCACCAGTGCCTCGTCGTGACGCAGATATGGCGGAAAAATGGCAAATACATTCTCTGATGATTTTAGCAATTCTCAAGCACAAAACCAGTGCAATTCAGGCACACAGGACTCGCTTATAGCGAGCTACAGAATCCTGTTCGTGACGCCCAAGTTGAGTCGCACAGAGCCAGAGGTTTTCGGGGTACTCGGCACAGAGCCCGTCGACTTCTATGGGGTATGTCACGGCTTTACCCGGCAATTGAATCAGAGTCATTTTACTATGTAGAAGTGTATAAACTATAAATATATGTATATATATATATGTCACAATGACATGTATATATATATATGTATTCTATGTGTGTATATTTTGTGTTTACAACGAAAGAAAGGGTTTTTTTTGTTGCGATATTTTGTTCCCATAGACTTACATGGGACTTCCGGTATCGAAATCGGATATCGACGATATTTAGTGCTATCGGCGATACAATTTCGATACGATATTTTTAGATATCGAGCAATATCGCTCAACACTAGTTGTAATTTTTGTTGTTCTGCTTTCCATATGGTACAGTCTTTCTTTAAATTACCTTTTTTTCTTACATCTGAAGCATTCTCTTGTCTCTTTATTATAGCGTTTTTTAAATTCTGTAGCTTTAAGAGCATTTTCACTGTCCTTTTCAGTAGAATCATTGCTTTGTTCTTTTCCTCTCTGATATTCATCTATTAGTCTTGTTTTCACAAAATCTAATGTAATGTCAGTTTCTGGTCTCGTCTCAAGGGCATTTATCAAGGCTGTATACGAATCTGGTAAACTGCACAACAATATAGCTTCTATATGACTTTCTTAAATGTCTTCACCAATAGATCCTAGCTGTGATATCACTTCCATCATTGAGAATATGTGCTTCTGCATGTCGTCATTTGCACTCAATCTCATACTGTAAAGCTTTCTTAATAAAAATAATTTGTGATTCAAGCTAGGTCTTTCATACAGTTTTCTTAATGCTTCCCACATTCTTTTCGCTGTTTCTTCATTTCTTATATGTATTAATTGAGCATCATCCACTAATAAGCTAATGGTGGCTCTCGCTTGTCTATTCTTTTTATCACATGTCTGATCATCTTGATCTGGTCTTTCTGTAACAATTACTTCCCATAAATCATCCTTAGATAACAACATCTCTACTTTAAATTTCCATAACTGATAATTTTCACTATTCCGTTTAGCTACTGTGAATTTCAGTTCTGTGTTATTCATCATCTTTATATAGACTTACTTGTTCAGAGAGTTGTACTGAAGATATTCTCCTGTTTTTTCTTTTTTTTTTTCTTTCTGATAGTTCTTGAATGTCCTGCTTGTGTTGAATTCTCTGTAATTATATCCAGCTCCTGGGGTCATGAATTCCTTTGTCACTCTGTATCTGGATTTATTTCCTTCTGCTTACAGAGCTTATCTCTGTACTCCGTTATCTGGGGTTATAAACCGCGATTCTTCTGCCTGGGCTTGTAGTGTCTGGGGTGTCTAGGATGCGTAGTGTCTGGGGTGTCTGGGCTGCGTAGTGTCTGGGGTGTCTGGGCCCATAACCTGTCACAGAGTGCATCTTCTTATCGTCGGCACTGTACTTACGCAAGCTTCAGACAGCAAGATATCTTGAGTAAACAGTATTTACTTCATACTGGACAAACATGAGATACAATTCAGTGTCATACAGTCCGTGGAGAAAACAAAACAGGAAGCAAAAGTAAAACCAACAACAACAAGAGAGTTTCCCTCCCCACATTACAGCAAGCATATAACATTACACACTATCGCCATCTGCTGTCTGGTTAGTATAAAGTCCTCCTTTTACTTATAATAAGTCCCAATCTGTTGCATATGCTAACAAAGTCAAAGGTTTCTGTCATTTTTACATCCACATAATAGTTCTGGTAGTTCTAGGTGATATATGGGATATATTATGAGGATATTTCAGCAACAGCCATAAGGGTAAAGGGGCAGTTGTGGGAAAACACATCATCAACAGACAGTATGTAGGTGAGGAATACATACCATAGCGTAAGGAGAAGTCGCTCCTCTGCAGAGATAGCTTTGCGCATCCTGGTAGGTGATTCCAGGGCGCACGATCTCCAACAAAACATCAAATGTGTGAATGGTCATCCGACAAAACAGGAAAAACTTGTCTGGATGAGTATGCAGAGATGCATAAAGGCGGTGAAAATGGCCTTTGGTGAGGCGTTGCCTCAAATGCGGATGCACCCACATTCGCCTCCTCCTCCGCGGATCTATGATCACTGGGTAAGGCTGGCCAAAGCGGCGGGACAAAACCCAGTTGTACAACACTCGATCAGTTGGGGTGAACTGAAGAGTGTCAGACATGTTGGCAAGCAAGCAGTAGCCCTCCAACACAAGCACACCACAAAAATGGAAGATTGGGGGCAGCCACCTGATGCAGAGCCAATAAATAGCCTTACTGATGATGGTTTCAATGATTTTCAGGCCTAAAAACCGTTAAATGTCCATTTTGCAAGGTGGCGAGAAAAATACGCTGTACGGATGCTATACGGATTGCATACGGATGCTTACATGCGCAAAATACGCAGCCGCACCCTGACAATGGATGAAATACGGATTTTTGTGTTGGCAACATTTCGGCGTATTACGCCCGTACAATACGGTCCGTATTTTTCTACAGTGAGTGTGATGCCGGCCTAAATCTCCTGCTATTACCCAAGACTAACAAGAGCCTGGAAAAAAAACGTCCACACAACCCTGGGCCACCAACGAACTGATCATTAGTATGTCTTCTACCTCAGGCCACCAGAGACGCTCACAATAACCTCCCTACTACCTTAGACCACCATAAATTCTGTCAGTTTCCTCTAAACTTCCCAAGACCACCAGGGAACTTGGCAACTAATACTATTCTACATCAACATGGAACATAGCACAAATCCCCCTCCTAACATAGACCAACATTGATCCTGGCAAACTGGGTACGTGGCATTAATCTCTACACTACCCTAGACCACCAGGGAATCATAGAATCATAGAATCATAGAATGGTAGAGTTGGAAGGGACCTCCTGGGCCTTCTGGTCCAACCCCCTGCTCAAAGCAGGATTCTCTAAATCATCCCAGACAGATGTCTATCCAGCCTCTGTTTGAAGACTTCCATTGAAGGAGAACTCACCACCTCTTGTGGCAGCCTGTTCCACTCATTGATCACCCTAACTGTCAAAAAGTTTTTTCTAATATCTAATCTGTGTCTCCTCCCATTCAGTTTCATCCCATTGCTTCTAGTCTTTCCTTGTGCAAATGAGAATAAAGATGATCCTTCTACAATGTGACAGACCTTGAGATATTTGTAGACAGCTATTAAGTCTCCTCTCAGTCTTCTTTTTTGCAAGCTAAACATTCCCAAATCCTGCAACCGTTCCTCATAGGACATGGTTTGCAGACCGGTCACCATTCTGGTGGCTCTTCTCTGAACTTGCTCCAGTTTGTTGATGTCTTTTTTAAAATGTGGTGCCCAAAACTGGACACAGTATTCCAGATGAGGTCTGACCAAAGAGGAGTAGAGGGCAATAATGACCTCACGTGATCTAGACTGTATGCTTCTGTTGATACATCCTAGAATTGCATTTGCCTTTTTTGCTGCTGCATCACACTGTTGACTCATGTTAAGTCTGTGATCAATTAGTATACCCAAGTCTTTTTCACATGTGCTGTTACTTAGCCCTATTCCTCCCATTTTGTATATGCTTTTTTCATTTTTATTGCCCAGATGTAGTACTTTGCATTTTTCCCTGTTAAAATCCATTCTGTTAGTTGCTGCCCACTGCTCCAGTTTATGTATATCTTTTTGAATCCTCTCTCTCTCTTCTCTAGTATTAGCTACCCCTCCTAGCTTTGTGTCATCAGCAAATTTGATCAGTTTACCCTCAATTCCTTCATCTAAATCATTGATAAAGATGTTGAACAATACAGGGCCCAAAACAGAGCCTTGTGGTACCCCACTTGAGACATTCTTCCAACTGGATGTGCAGCCATTTATAACCACTCTTTGGGTCCGATCACTAAGCCAGTTATGAATCCACCTAACAGTTGCCTTGTCCATTCCATACTTTTTTTCAATAAGGATTGTGTGAGATACTTTGTCAAATGCTTTGCTGAAGTCAAGATATACTATATCTACAGCATTTCCCTGATCCACCCAGTCAGTGATTCTGTCATAGAAGGAAATTAAGTTAGTCTGATGTTATGTTTCGGTAGCTGAGGAGTGCAGGTAAAAAAGGCAATACACCAGAGCAGTTGGAATCTATGAGATTGCAGTACCCTGACTAACCACCACAACTAGAGGCAGCCGTGGAGCGTTCCTACGTTGGTCCTAGACGCCTCGTCACAGCCTGAGAAACTAACTACACCTAAAGATAGATATAGGAAAGCTATCTGCCCCGGAGCAGAACCCCAAAGATAATAGAAAGCCCCAAACATGTAATGGCGGTTAGACAAGATGAAATACTGACACAGAAAGAAAATAGTATGAGCAAACGCTGGGGCCCAAACTAACTAAATAGAAAAGGATAGGAAGGGTACTTACTGCAATCCCAGAAAACCCTGAAAGGCACCAACTCTACTAATTTCAAAAACACCTGAGATCACACGACCTCTTCCACCCAAATTAGCTCTCTGGTGTAACAAAATCAAAACAGCAGCCACTGAAAAAACTGGAAAAAGGAAAAGTACAAACATCAGTGGCTGAACAAAACTGAGAGGGCAGAAGCCCCCGGAGGGACCCTGAAGGCCCCCACAGAAGTGCAGGACAAAATGCAAAAATATAGCACAAACACAAAAGAAGAAAATGTCTTATCTGTTAGCAGGAGATGCAGACACGACACAGCAGGCTACAAGGGAAACAGGAATAAAGGATCCAGACCAGAACAATTGATCACCGGCAACCCTGATGGGAAGGTGACTCCCTTATATAAGACCAATCAGTAACACCTGATTCCCAGTCCTCACAATCTTCACTGGACAGACTAGCACCGCTTGTAACCACCAGAGGGAGCCTCTGCTCAGAACTCATCTCAAACCCATTCACAACAGTACCCCCCCCTTGAGGAGGGGTCACCGAACCCTCATTTGAGCAACCAGGTCGGTCAGGATGAGTTCTATGATACGCACGGATAAGTCTCCTAGCATGGATATCCGAAGCAAACACCCAAGAATTGTCTTCCTGACCATAACCTCTCCATTTAACCAAATACTGGAGTTTCCGTTTAGAAAAACGAGAATCTAATATTTTCTCAACCACATACTCCAGATTGCCCTCAACCAAAACAGGGTCAGGAGGCACAGCAGCAGGAACCACTGGCTCAACAAACCTCTTCAACAAGGACTTGTGGAACACGTTATGGATCTTAAATGTCCCTGGAAGAAGCAAACGAAAAGAAACAGGATTAATAATCTCCATGATCTTATAAGGTCCAATGTTGTGAATGGGTTTGAGATGAGTCCTGAGCAGAGGCTCCCTCTGGTGGTTACAAGCGGTACTAGTGAGGATTGGGAATCAGGTGTTACTGATTGGTCTTATTTAAGGGAATCATTTTCCCATCAGGGTTGCCGGTGATCAATTGTTCTGGTCTGAATCCTTCTTTCCAGTTTCCCTTGTAGCCTGCTGTGTCGTGTCTGCATTTCCTGCTATCAGATAAGACAATTTCTTATTTTGTGTTTTTGCTATATTTTTGCATTTTGTCCTGCACTTCTGTGGGGGCCTTCTGGGTCCCCTCCGGGGCTTTTGCCCTCTCAGTTTGGTCCAGCCACTGTGTTTTGTACTTTTGCTTTTTGCAGTTTTTTCAGTGGCTGCTGTTTTTGTTACACCAGAGAACTAATTTAGGTGGTAGAGGTCGTGTGATCTCAGGTGATTTTGAAATTAGTAAGTTGGTGTTTTTCAGGGTTTTCTGGGATTGCAGTAAGTACCCTTCCTATCCTTTTCTATTTAGATAGTTTGGGCCCCAGCGTTTGCTCATACTATTTTCTTTCTGTGTCAGTATTTCCTCTTGTCTAACCGCCATTACATGTTTGGGGGCTTTCTATTATCTTTGGGGTTCTGCTCCGGGGCAGATAGCTTTCCTGTTTCTGTCTTTAGGTGTAGTTAGTTTCTCAGGCTGTGACGAGGCGTCTAGGACCATCGTAGGAACGCTCCACGGCTGCCTCTAGTTGTGGTGGTTAGTCAGGGTACTGCAATCTCATAGATTCCAACTGCTCTGGTGTATTTCCTTTTTTACCTGCACTCCTCAGCTACCGTAACATAACAGTATCACCGGCCATAAAAATTGTATGGTACTCACAGAAGGGAAAAAATATTTTGAAGGAAGAAAAGTTGTCAGAGATATTTTTCTGTTTGTTGCATTTTTTTTTTTTTTTTTTCCCTCTGTATCTCTGGGTGCTGGGGAGGATCTTTTCTCCCAATGGAGTTTGCACAGTTGTCTGGCCGTGTGGATCAGCTTGCCACTGAGGTTCAGAGTATTGCTGCATATCTTGCTAGGTTGCCTGTTGTGGAACCTAGGATTCCCATGCCAGATTTGTTTTCAGGGGATCGAGCTAAGTTTCAGAATTTCAAAAATAATTGTAAATTGTTTTTTGCCTTAAAATCTAAGTCCTCAGGAAACGCAGCGCAGCAGGTTCAAATTATCATCTCTCTCCTGCGCGGCGATCCTCAGGATTGGGCTTTTTCCCTGACACCTGGGGATCCTGTTTTGAGTGATGTTGATGCATTTTTTCAGGCTTTGGGGTTATTGTACGATGAGCCTAATGTCACTGATCAAGCTGAAAAAGCCTTGTTGGCATTAAATCAGGGGCTTGATGACGCTGAGTTATACTGTCAGAGATTCCGTAGTGGGCAGTCCTGACCAAATGGAATGACGACGCTTTGGCAGCCCTTTTCCGGAAGGGTCTGTCGGATAATGTAAAGGATGTTATGGTGGGATTCCCTGTCCCCTCTGGTCTCAATGATTCTATGTCATTGGCGATTCAAATTGACAGACGTTTGCGTGAGCGGAGAAGTATGCGTGGAGTGGTGTTGCCTTGTGAGCCAGCTTCTGAGCCCATGCAGTGTGATGGAGTGGTGTCTGGGGCACAGCGTCATGAGTTTCGAAAGCGCAATGGGTTATGTTTCTACTGTGGTGATGCCTCTCATGCTATTTCAGTCTGCCCTAAGCGGGGAAGACGTTTTGCACGCTCAGTTGTCTTGGGTAGTGTTCAGACTAAGTTTTTATTAACTGTCACTCTGATATGCTCTCTGTCCTCATTTTCTGCTCAGGCTTTCGTTGATTCTGGAGCAGCTATTAACCTGATGGATTATGATTTTGCTAAACGTTGTGGATTTCCCTTGATACCCTTACAGAAGTCTATTCCCCTACTGGGGATCGATTCTACCCCTTTGGCTGAGAATAAACCCCAGTTTTCTACTCAGGTGATAATGAGGGTTGAACCTGATCACCAGGAGTGCTGCAAATTTTTGGTTCTATATAATCTGCATGACATTATCGTGCTGGGTTTCCCTTGGTTACAGTCTCATAATCCTGTTTTGGATTGGAAATCTGTGTCTGTAACCAGTTGGGGCTGCCAATGTGTTAATACCAACACTCCTGTTTTTTCTGCCTCCCCCCAGGCTGAGGATGTTCCTGACTTTTTGTTTGATTTTTCTGATGTGTTTAGCGAAAGTAAATCTGCATCCTTACCTCCCCATAGGAGCTATGACTGCTCTATTGAATTAGTGCCAGGTAGTAAATTCCCTAAGGGTCGCCTTTTTAACTTGTCTGTACCTGAACATGACGCTATGCGGTCTTATATCAAGGAATCATTGGAGAAGGGTCATATCAGACCATCCTCTTCACCCTTAGGTGCCGGTTTTTTCTTTGTGGCCAAAAAAGATGGTTCATTAAGGCCGTGTATTGATTATCGTCTCTTGAACAATATTACTGTGAAATATCAATACCCGTTACCCTTGATTTCTGACCTGTTTTCCAGGGTGAAAAACGCTACTTGGTTTACCAAGCTTGACCTCAGGGGGGCGTATAACCTTATTCGCATTAAGCACGGGGATGAATGGAAGACGGCATTTAACACCCCTGAAGGGCATTTTGAGTACCTTGTGATGCCCTTTGGGCTCACTAATGCTCCTTCCGTCTTCCAGTCCTTCATGAATGACATTTTCAGGGATTTTGTGGACAAGTTTCTGATTGTTTATTTGGATGATATCTTGATTTTTTCTAATGACTGGGACTCTCATGTGAAACATGTTCGAACTGTATTCCAGATTTTGAGAGAGAATGCTCTGTATGTGAAGGGATCAAAGTGTCTTTTTGGCGTACAGAAGATCTCATTTCTGGGATTCATTTTGTCCCCATCTGTTATTGAAATGGACCCGGTCAAGGTTCAGGCCATCTGTGATTGGGTCCAACCTACTTCATTAAAGGCTCTTCAGAGATTTTTGGGTTTTGCCAATTTTTATCGTAAATTTATTGGTAATTTCTCTGTTATTGTTAAACCATTAACTGATTTGACCAGAAAGGGTTCTGATGTGGTGAATTGGCCTCCTGAGGCAGTCTCTGCGTTTCAGGAACTTAAGCAGAGATTCACTTCTGCTCCTGTTCTACGGCAGCCTGATGTTTCTCTGCCATTTCAGGTGGAGGTTGATGCCTCTGAAATTGGGGCAGGTGCCGTTTTGTCCCAAAAAGATCCAGAGACCTCTAAAAGTAACCCTTGTGCCTTTTTCTCTCGAAAATTTTCTCCTACTGAACGTAATTATGACGTGGGTAATCGGGAGTTATTGGCCATGAAGTGGGCTTTTGAAGAGTGGAGACATTGGCTGGAGGGAGCCAAACATCAGGTGGTGGTCCTTACGGACCATAAGAATCTGGTCTATCTGGAATCTGCCAAGCGACTCAATCCTAGACAGGCCAGGTGGGCCTTGTTTTTCACACGTTTTAATTTTGTGGTTTCCTTTCTTCCTGGCACTAAGAATGTTAAGGCGGATGCCCTCTCGAGGAGTTTCCTTGCGGACTCTCCTGAGCTATCTGATCCCTCTG
Source organism: Oophaga sylvatica (assembly GCA_033576555.1). Classification (NCBI taxonomy): domain Eukaryota; kingdom Metazoa; phylum Chordata; class Amphibia; order Anura; family Dendrobatidae; genus Oophaga; species Oophaga sylvatica. The sequence goes on from JARQOD010000740.1 coordinate 85,565, forward strand.
TTATTTTGAAGGAGGGTGTAGTTCTTTCCGCCATCTCGCCTAATTTGAGACTTGCTCTGGAGGGGTGTCAGGAGGATAGGCCCGAGCGCTGCCCTGTTGGAAAATTGTTTGTCCCGGACCAATGGAAAAAGAGTGTGATGTCTGAGATTCATTGTTCCGCATTGGCTGGGCATCCCGGAATTTTTGGTACCAGAGACTTGGTTAGTCGGTCCTTTTGGTGGCCTACCTTGTCTCGCGATGTCAGGGAATTTGTGCAGTCCTGCGGGACTTGCTCTCGCTCCAAGCCTTGCTCTCGCTCTAGTGGTTTGTTGATGCCATTGCCTGTGCCCAAGAGACCATGGACCCATATCTCTATGGATTTCATTTCCGATCTTCCTGTTTCTCAGAGAATGACCACCATCTGGGTAATTTGTGATAGGTTTTCCAAAATGATACATCTTGTGCCATTACCTAAGTTGCCTTCCTCCTCTGAATTGGTGCCGTTGTTCCTTCAGCACGTGGTTCGTTTACACGGCATTCCTGAGAACATTGTGTCTGACAGAGGAGTCCAGTTTGTTTCCAGATTTTGGAGGACTTTTTGTTCTAAACTGGGTGTTCAATTGTCTTTCTCCTCGGCATTTCATCCTCAGACCAATGGTCAAACTGAGAGAACAAACCAGACATTGGAGACTTATCTAAGATGCTTTGTGTCTGCTGATCAGGATGACTGGGTCTCTTTTTTGCCTTTGGCTGAGTTTGCTCTTAATAATAGGGCTAGCTCTGCCACTTTGATGTCTCCGTTTTTCTGTAATTCTGGGTTTCACCCTCGATTTTCTTCAGGACAGACGGAGGCTTCTGTCTGTCCAGGTGTTGACTCTGTTGTTGAGCGTATGCAGCAGATTTGGGACCAGGTAGTGGAGAGGTTGTCCCTCTCTCAGGAGAAGGCCCAGCGGTTTGCTAACCGGCATAGGACTTATGGTCCTCGGTTTAAAGTGGGGGACTTGGTCTGGTTGTCCTCAAAGAATATTCCTATGAGAGTAGCATCTCCTAAATTTAAGCCTAGGTTCATTGGACCTTATAAGATCATGGAGATTATTAATCCTGTTTCTTTTCGTTTGCTTCTTCCAGGGACATTTAAGATCCATAACGTGTTCCACAAGTCCTTGTTGAAGAGGTTTGTTGAGCCAGTGGTTCCTGCTGCTGTGCCTCCTGACCCTGTTCTGGTTGAGGGCAATCTGGAGTATGTGGTTGAGAAAATATTGGATTCTCGTTTTTCTAGACGAAGACTCCAGTATTTGGTTAAATGGAGAGGTTATGGTCAGGAAGATAATTCTTGGGTGTTTGCTTCGGACATCCATGCTAGGAGACTTATCCGTGCGTATCATAGAACTCATCCTGACCGACCTGGTTGCTCAAATGAGGGTTCGGTGACCCCTCCTCAAGGGGGGGGTACTGTTGTGAATGGGTTTGAGATGAGTCCTGAGCAGAGGCTCCCTCTGGTGGTTACAAGCGGTACTAGTGAGGATTGGGAATCAGGTGTTACTGATTGGTCTTATTTAAGGGAATCATTTTCCCATCAGGGTTGCCGGTGATCAATTGTTCTGGTCTGAATCCTTCTTTCCAGTTTCCCTTGTAGCCTGCTGTGTCGTGTCTGCATTTCCTGCTATCAGATAAGACAATTTCTTATTTTGTGTTTTTGCTATATTTTTGCATTTTGTCCTGCACTTCTGTGGGGGCCTTCTGGGTCCCCTCCGGGGGCTTTTGCCCTCTCAGTTTGGTCCAGCCACTGTGTTTTGTACTTTTGCTTTTTGCAGTTTTTTCAGTGGCTGCTGTTTTTGTTACACCAGAGAACTAATTTAGGTGGTAGAGGTCGTGTGATCTCAGGTGATTTTGAAATTAGTAAGTTGGTGTTTTTCAGGGTTTTCTGGGATTGCAGTAAGTACCCTTCCTATCCTTTTCTATTTAGATAGTTTGGGCCCCAGCGTTTGCTCATACTATTTTCTTTCTGTGTCAGTATTTCCTCTTGTCTAACCGCCATTACATGTTTGGGGGCTTTCTATTATCTTTGGGGTTCTGCTCCGGGGCAGATAGCTTTCCTGTTTCTGTCTTTAGGTGTAGTTAGTTTCTCAGGCTGTGACGAGGCGTCTAGGACCATCGTAGGAACGCTCCACGGCTGCCTCTAGTTGTGGTGGTTAGTCAGGGTACTGCAATCTCATAGATTCCAACTGCTCTGGTGTATTTCCTTTTTTACCTGCACTCCTCAGCTACCGTAACATAACAGTCCAATGAACCTAGGCTTAAATTTAGGAGATGCTACTCTCATAGGAATATTCTTTGAGGACAACCAGACCAAGTCCCCCACTTTAACCCGAGGACCATCAGTCCTATGCCGGTTAGCAAACCGCTGGGCCCTCTCCTGAGAGAGGGACAACCTCTCCACTACCTGGTCCCAAATCTGTTGCATACGCTCCACAACAGAGTCAACACCTGGACAGACAGAAGCCTCTGTCTGTCCTGAAGAAAATCGAGGGTGAAACCCAGAATTACAAAAAAATGGAGACATCAAAGTGGCAGAGCTAGCCCTATTATTAAGAGCAAACTCAGCCAAAGGCAAAAAAGAGACCCAGTCATCCTGATCAGCAGACACAAAGCATCTTAGATAAGTCTCCAATGTCTGGTTTGTTCTCTCAGTTTGACCATTGGTCTGAGGATGAAATGCCGAGGAGAAAGACAATTGAACACCCAGTTTAGAACAAAAAGTCCTCCAAAATCTGGAAACAAACTGGACTCCTCTGTCAGACACAATGTTCTCAGGAATGCCGTGTAAACGAACCACGTGCTGAAGGAACAACGGCACCAATTCAGAGGAGGAAGGCAACTTAGGTAATGGCACAAGATGTATCATTTTGGAAAACCTATCACAAATTACCCAGATGGTGGTCATTCTCTGAGAAACAGGAAGGTCGGAAATGAAATCCATAGAGATATGGGTCCATGGTCTCTTGGGCACAGGCAATGGCATCAACAAACCACTAGAGCGAGAGCAAGGCTTGGAGCGAGAGCAAGTCCCGCAGGACTGCACAAATTCCCTGACATCACGAGACAAGGTAGGCCACCAAAAGGACCGACTAACCAAGTCTCTGGTACCAAAAATTCCGGGATGCCCAGCCAATGCGGAACAATGAATCTCAGACATCACACTCTTTTTCCACTGGTCCGGGACAAACAATTTTCCAACAGGGCAGCGCTCGGGCCTATCTTCCTGACACCCCTCCAGAGCAAGTCTCAAATTGGGCGAGATAGCGGAAAGAACTACACCCTCTTTCAAAATAACAGAAGGATCAGATAACTCAGGAGAGTCCGCAAGGAAACTCCTCGAGAGGGCATCCGCCTTAACATTCTTAGTGCCAGGAAGAAAGGAAACCACAAAATTAAAACGTGTGAAAAACAAGGCCCACCTGGCCTGTCTAGGATTGAGTCGCTTGGCAGATTCCAGATAGACCAGATTCTTATGGTCCGTAAGGACCACCACCTGATGTTTGGCTCCCTCCAGCCAATGTCTCCACTCTTCAAAAGCCCACTTCATGGCCAATAACTCCCGATTACCCACGTCATAATTACGTTCAGTAGGAGAAAATTTTCGAGAGAAAAAGGCACAAGGGTTACTTTTAGAGGTCTCTGGATCTTTTTGGGACAAAACGGCACCTGCCCCAATTTCAGAAGCATCAACCTCCACCTGAAATGGCAGAGAAACATCAGGCTGCCGTAGAACAGGAGCAGAAGTGAATCTCTGCTTAAGTTCCTGAAATGCAGAGACTGCCTCAGGAGGCCAATTCACCACATCAGAACCCTTTCTGGTCAAATCAGTTAATGGTTTAACAATAACCGAGAAATTACCAATAAATTTACGATAAAAATTGGCAAAACCCAAAAATCTCTGAAGAGCCTTTAATGAAGTAGGTTGGACCCAATCACAGATGGCCTGAACCTTGACCGGGTCCATTTCAATAACAGATGGGGACAAAATGAATCCCAGAAATGAGATCCTCTGTACGCCAAAAAGACACTTTGATCCCTTCACATACAGAGCATTCTCTCTCAAAATCTGGAATACAGTTCGAACATGTTTCACATGAGAGTCCCAGTCATTAGAAAAAATCAAGATATCATCCAAATAAACAATCAGAAATTTGTCCACAAAATCCCTGAAAATGTCATTCATGAAGGACTGGAAGACGGAAGGAGCATTAGTGAGCCCAAAGGGCATCACCAGGTACTCAAAATGCCCTTCAGGGGTATTGAATGCCGTCTTCCATTCATCCCCGTGCTTAATGCGAATAAGGTTATACGCCCCCCTGAGGTCAAGCTTGGTAAACCAAGTAGCGTTTTTCACCCTGGAAAACAGGTCAGAAATCAAGGGTAACGGGTATTGATATTTCACAGTAATATTGTTCAAGAGACGATAATCAATACACGGCCTTAATGAACCATCCTTTTTGGCCACAAAGAAAAAACCGGCACCTAAGGGTGAAGAGGATGGTCTGATATGACCCTTCTCCAATGATTCCTTGATATAAGACCGCATAGCGTCATGTTCAGGTACAGACAAGTTAAAAAGGCGACCTTTAGGGAATTTACTACCAGGCACTAATTCAATAGCGCAGTCATAGCTCCTATGGGGAGGTAAGGATGCAGATTTACTTTCGCTAAACACATCAGAAAAATCAAACAAAAAGTCAGGAACATCCTGAGCCTGGGGGAGGCAGAAAAAACAGGAGTGTTGGTATTAACACATTGGCAGCCACAACTGGTTACAGACACAGATTTCCAATCCAAAACAGGATTATGAGACTGTAACCAAGGAAAACCCAGCACGATAATGTCATGCAGATTATACAGAACCAAAAATTTGCAGCACTCCTGGTGATCAGGTTCAACCCTCATTATCACCTGAGTAGAAAACTGGGGTTTATTCTCAGCCAAAGGGGTAGAATCGATCCCCAGTAGGGGAATAGACTTCTGTAGGGGTATCAAGGGAAATCCACAACGTTTAGCAAAATCATAATCCATCAGGTTAATAGCTGCTCCAAATCAACGAAAGCCTGAGCAGAAAATGAGGACAGAGAGCATATCAGAGTGACAGTTAATAAAAACTTAGTCTGAACACTACCCAAGACAACTGAGCGTGCAAAACGTCTTCCCCGCTTAGGGCAGACTGAAATAGCATGAGAGGCATCACCACAGTAGAAACATAACCCATTGCGCTTTCGAAACTCATGACGCTGTGCCCCAGACACGACTCTATCACACTGCATGGGTTCAGAAGCTGGTTCACAAGGCAACACCATTCCACGCATACTTCTCCGCTCACGCAAACGTCTGTCAATTTGAATCGCTAATGACATAGAATCATTGAGACCAGAGGGGACAGGGAATCCCACCATAACATCCTTTACATTATCAGACAGACCCTTCCGGAAAAGGGCTGCCAAAGCGTCGTCATTCCATTTGGTCAGGACTGCCCACCTACGGAATCTCTGACAGTATAACTCAGCGTCATCAAGCCCCTGATTTAATGCCAACAAGGCTTTTTCAGCTTGATCAGTGACATTAGGCTCATCGTACAATAACCCCAAGGCCTGAAAAAAAGCATCAACATCACTCAAAACAGGATCCCCAGGTATCAGGGAAAAAGCCCAATCCTGAGGATCGCCGCGCAGGAGAGAGATGATAATTTGAACCTGCTGCGCTGCGTTCCCTGAGGACTTAGATTTTAAGGCAAAAAACAATTTACAATTATTTTTGAAATTCTGAAACTTAGCTCGATCCCCTAAAAACAAATCTGGCATGGGAATCCTAGGTTCCACAACAGGCAACCTAGCAAGATATGCAGCAATACTCCGAACCTCAGTGGCAAGCTGATCCACACGGCCAGACAACTGTGCAAACTCCATTGAGAGAAAAAAAAATCCTCCTCAGCACCCAGAGATACAGAGGGAAAAAAATGCAACAAACAGTAAAATATCTCTGACAACTCTGACAACCTTTTTTCTTTCACAATATTTTTTTCCCTTCTGTGAGTACCATACAATTTTCAATTTTTAGGGCCGGTGATACTGTTATGTTTCGGTAGCTGAGGAGTGCAGGTAAAAAAGGCAATACACCAGAGCAGTTGGAATCTATGAGATTGCAGTACCCTGACTAACCACCACAACTAGAGGCAGCCGTGGAGCGTTCCTACGTTGGTCCTAGACGCCTCGTCACAGCCTGAGAAACTAACTACACCTAAAGATAGATATAGGAAAGCTATCTGCCCCGGAGCAGAACCCCAAAGATAATAGAAAGCCCCCAAACATGTAATGGCGGTTAGACAAGAAGAAATACTGACACAGAAAGAAAATAGTATGAGCAAACGCTGGGGCCCAAACTAACTAAATAGAAAAGGATAGGAAGGGCACTTACTGCAATCCCAGAAAACCCTGAAAAGCACCAACTCTACTAATTTCAAAAACACCTGAGATCACACGACCTCTTCCACCCAAATTAGCTCTCTGGTGTAACAAAATCAAAACAGCAGCCACTGAAAAAACTGGAAAAAGCAAAAGTACAAACATCAGTGGCTGAACAAAACTGAGAGGGCAGAAGCCCCCGGAGGGACCCTGAAGGCCCCCACAGAAGTGCAGGACAAAATGCAAAAATATAGCACAAACACAAAAGAAGAAAATGTCTTATCTGTTAGCAGGAGATGCAGACACGACACAGCAGGCTACAAGGGAAACAGGAATAAAGGATCCAGACCAGAACAATTGATCACTGGCAACCCTGATGGGAAGGTGACTCCCTTATATAAGACCAATCAGTAACACCTGATTCCCAGTCCTCACAATCTTCACTGGACAGACTAGCACCGCTTGTAACCACCAGAGGGAGCCTCTGCTCAGAACTCATCTCAAACCCATTCACAACAGTCTGACATGACTTATTAGTTACAAACCCATGCTGACTCTGTTTAATCACTTCATTCTTATCCAGGTACTTGCATACATGTTCTTTAATAATTTGTTCAAAGATCTTTCCTGGTATAGAAGTCAGACTCACCGGCCTGTAGTTCCCTGGTCCACCTTCTTCCCCTTTTTGAAGCTGGCATTAATCTGGTTTTATCTTCACCACTTCTCTAGACCACCAGGGAATCTGGTATTATCTTTACCACTACTCTAGATCACTGTCACGCTGGATGAAGGATAAGTGCACATCAACGGGGGCAGCCCAAACACTAGGGAAGTAGGGAGTGGAGAGCTCTAGGCAGATCTAAAATCACCCTGTCTGTCCTAACCATCAATATATAGGTTCTGCACCTATCACCGAGCAGGAACCTAATCCCTGCCTGACCCTAGTGATAGGCCCTGGTTAGAGAGGGGATGGGGTAACTCTAGTCAGTCCCCACTACAGCTAAAGACAGAGAGGGTAGATGAACAAGGGGGACACTTAGCTTGAGAAGACAACTGAGATTTCATGACAGCAATAATCCAAGGGTCCTCAGGGAAAGACACTAACCAACTGTTAGCTCTTACTTGTCTTTAGTTGGAAGTACTTACACCAGCGTCATGCTGCAGCAATTCAATGTATTTAAACCTACAGCACAGGTGTGTGTTTAGCAGCAGAAGGTGGAGGTAACTGTTGGGTCCTAGAGGGAGAAGGATATCCCTCCATGACAGAGATGCAAAAATCAAGGTGCTTGAGCTAAACGCAAAGACCTTCTACAGTCGGATCCAGGATGACTGTCTGTCACCACTGACACACCCGTGACACCCACCTGAGAATCTGGTATTATCTCCACCACTTCTCTAGACCACCAGCAATGGGACTATGTTTTTCCTGCTGGTTAGATCCTCCTACACCCGGTCAGGAGCGCACCTATAATGAGGCGAGTTGAGCCTTCTGTCTCAGGCGGCGGCTCCTCACTGAAGCTAGGGGGCGGCAGAGTGGAACTCAGAACATGTGGTGTGGTGCCGGCTCTCCTTAATCCCTGCTGAGTCACACAGTCAGTTTACACTCCTGCTCACGGTGCTATGTGTCCGGCAGTGAGAGAAGCCGCCATGCTCCCCATGCACCCCTTCCTCACCCTCCCACCTCTCCACTTCAGCTTCTCGCAGCCAGGAGTCCGTTGCTGTGCTGTCCTCTTATGTGCGAGCAGGACCTGGGGGGGAGGAGTCAGGGGTCACATGGTCAGGCTCCCTGTTTGTAGGACTCTGTTTGTGTCTGGTGAGTAAGTTGTGCTGGATGAAGGTAAGTTATTAGGTTTGGGATCAGGAGGGGTTACAGTGTGGATGTAGCAGAGCGTGTGTGTCGAGGTGTACGGAGAGGAGCATGTGTGCGAGGTGTACGGAGCGGAGCCGTGTGGGTGTACGAGTGTGTACGAGTGGACGACGTGTGTGTACGAGGTGTCGGACGGAGCGTGTGTACGAGGTGTACGGAGCGGAGCCGTGTGTGTACGAGGTGTACGGAGCGGAGCCGTGTGTGTACGAGGTATACGAGCGAGCCGTGTGTGTACAAGTGTACGAGCAGGCCGTGTTGTACGAGTGTACGGAGCGAAGCCGTGTTGTACGAGTGTACGGAGCGAGCAGTGTGTGTACGAGGTATACGAGCGAGCCGTGTGTGTACGAGGTGTACGAGCGAGCCGTGTGTGTACAAAGTGTACGGAGCGGAGCCGTGTGTACGAGATGTACGAAGCGGAGCCGTGTGTGTACGAGAGTGTACGGAGCGGAGCCGTGTGTACGAGGTGTACGGAGCGGAGCCGTGTGTACGAGTGTACGGAGCGGAGCCGTGTGTACGAGTGTACGGAGCGGAGCCGTGTGTGTACAAAGTGTACGGAGCGGAGCCGTGTGTGTACGAGTGTATGAGCGGAGCCGTGTGTGTACGAGGTGTACGGAGCGGAGCCGTGTGTACAAGGTGTACGGAGCGGAGCCGTGTGTGTACGAAGTGTACGAGCAGAGCCGTGTGGTTACAAAGTGTACGGAGCGGAGCCGGTGTGTACGAGATGTACGAAGCGAAGCCGTGTGTGTACGAGGTGTACGGAGCGAGCCAGCCTGTGGTACGAGGTGTACGGAGCGGAGCCGTGTGTGTACGAGGTGTACGGAGCGGAGCCGTGTGTACGAGGTGTACGGAGCGGAGCCGTGTGTGTACGAAGTGTACGGAGCGGAGCCGTGTGTGTACGAAGTGTATGGAGCGGAGCCGTGTGTGTACGAGGTGTACGGAGCGGAGCCATGTGTGTACGAGGTGTATGAGGTTTACGGAGTGGAGCCGTGTATTTACAAGGTGTACTATTTATACAGAACTTTAACAAATATAAAAATCGATGTTTCAAACATATTCCTATTTAAAAGTGTATGTATTTCACATGTGCGTCACGTTAGGCTAGTAAGAGTAAATCTGATTTATTTGTACTGATTTTACAATGGGGGGCGCCGTTTTGCAGTTCGCCTCAGGCAGCAGAGAGGCTAGGTTCACCCCTGACCCTGGTGTCAGTCTTTCCTGCTGGTTGTTCTCTCCGGCTCCTTTCTCCAGATCTCCTGTAGTTCAGAAACGTCCGGGTTCTCTTGCAGGAGCCTCACGTGTCCATGACCTTCATCTTCACTTTCCCCATCAGGTTTGCAGCTTCTTATAACTTCGAGGCGCCCGCTGCCCACTGCAGAGCATTGAGGTCTGACATCTTGGGATGCCTCGCAGTGGGTTTTGCAGGATCGGGCGTCTTGTGCTGCTGAGGCCGCAGTGCCGCCGCTTCCCTCCTGTAGGCGACGTTTCATCCTACAAGTTAAATGTCTGCAGCTTGTGTCATTCATTCCTCTGCCGTCAGCCCATCCCCAGGGTCTATATATCAGTGGCAGCCGCTGCAATCTCTTCCCTCTCAGCTGCTGCGGGACCGCGATAGGGGCCACAAGAAAATGATCTGCAGAATATTTCATGTCTGTAGGCAGAAGATTTGTTCTTGGATGATTGATGTAAGACTTTTTATATTATTCGTATCACGGTGTAAAGAATGAAAGGCAGAAAATGTTCGATTAGAAAAGACAGAAGAAGACGACAGAATCAGTGGAATGCTCCCCCAACACAAAGAACATAGCGAGAACTGAGGAGGAACACAATGTGTCCCCATATCACAGGATATAGGGAGAACTGAGGAGGAACACAATGTGTCCCCATATCATAGGATATAGGGAGAACTGAGGAGGAACACAATGTGTCCCCATATCATAGGATATAGGGAGAACTGAGGAGGAACACAATGTGTCCCCATATCATAGGATATAGGGTGAACCGAGGAGGAACACAATGTGTCCCCCATCACATAGAACATAGCGAGAACTGAGGAGGAACACAATGTGTCCCCATATCATAGGATATAGAGTGAACCGAGGAGGAACACAATGTGTACCCCATATCATAGATATAGGGTGAACCGAGGAGGAACACAATGTGTCCCCATCACATAGAACATAGCGAGAACTGAGGAAGAACACAATGTGTCCCCATCACATAGAACCTAGCGAGAACTGAGGAAGAACACAATGTGTCCCCATCACATAGAACCTAGCGAGAACTGAGGAAGAACACAATGTGTCTCCCATCACATAGAACATAGCGAGAGCTGAGGAGGAACACAATGTGTCTCCCATCACATAGAACATAGCGAGAACTGAGAAGGAACACAATGTGTCCCCATATCACAGGATATAGGGAGAACTGAGGAGGAACACAATGTGTCCCCATATCATAGGATATAGAGTGAACCGAGGAGGAACACAATGTGTACCCCATATCATAGGATATAGGGTGAACCGAGGAGGAACACAATGTGTCCCCATCACATAGAACAGCGAGAACTGAGGAAGAACACAATGTGTCCCCATATCACAGGATATAGGGAGAACTGAGGAGGAACACAATGTGTACCCCATATCATAGGATATAGAGTGAACCGAGGAGGAACACAATGTGTACCCCATATCATAGGATATAGGGTGAACCGAGGAGGAACACAATGTGTCCCCATCACATAGAACATAGCGAGAACTGAGGAAGAACACAATGTGTCCCCATCACATAGAACCTAGCGAGAACTGAGGAAGAACACAATGTGTCCCCATCACATAGAACCTAGCGAGAACTGAGGAAGAACACAATGTGTCTCCCATCACATAGAACATAGCGAGAACTGAGGAAGAACACAATGTGTCCCCCATATCATAGGATATAGGATGAACTGAGGAGGAACACAATGTGCCCCCCATATCATAGGATATAGGTGAACTGAGGAAGAACACAATGTGTCGCCCATCACATAGGATATAGCGAGAACTGAGGAAGAACACAATGTGTCCCCATCACATAGAACCTAGCGAGAACTGAGGAAGAACACAATGTGTCCCCCATATCATAGGATATAGGATGAACTGAGGAGGAACACAATGTGTCCCCCATATCATAGGATATAGGGTGAACTGAGGAAGAACACAATGTGTCCCCCATCACATAGGATATAGCGAGAACTGAGGAAGAACACAATGTGTCCCCATCACATAGAACCTAGCGAGAACTGAGGAGGAACACAATGTGTCCCCATCACATAGAACATAGCGAGAACTGAGGAAGAACACAATGTGTCCCCCCTATCATAGGATATAGGATGAACTGAGGAGGAACACAATGTGTCCCCCATATCATAGGATATAGGGTGAACTGAGGAGGAACACAATGTGTCCCCATCACATAGAAATAGCGAGAACTGAGGAGGAACACAATGTGTCCCCATCACATAGGATATAGGAGAACCTGAGAGGAACACAATGTGTCCCCATCACATAGAACATAGCGAGAACTGAGGGGGGGGGGGGGGGGGGGGGGGGGGGGGGGGGGGGGGGGGGGGGGGGGGGGGGGGGGGGGGGGGGGGGGGGGGGGGGGGGGGGGGGGGGGGGGGGGGGGGGGGGGGGGGGGGGGGGGGGGGGGGGGGGGGGGGGGGGGGGGGGGGGGGGGGGGGGGGGGGGGGGGGGGGGGGGGGGGGGGGGGGGGGGGGGGGGGGGGGGGGGGGGGGGGGGGGGGGGGGGGGGGGGGGGGGGGGGGGGGGGGGGGGGGGGGGGGGGGGGGGGGGGGGGGGGGGGGGGGGGGGGGGGGGGGGGGGGGGGGGGGGGGGGGGGGGGGGGGGGGGGGGGGGGGGGGGGGGGGGGGGGGGGTTTTTTTTTTTTTTTTTTTTTTTTTTTTTTTTTTTTTTTTTTTTTTTTTTTTTTTTTTTTTTTTTTTTTTTTTTTTTTTTTTTTTTTTTTTTTTTTTTTTTTTTTTTTTTTTTTTTTTTTTTTTTTTTTTTTTTTTTTTTTTTTTTTTTTTTTTTTTTTTTTTTTTTTTTTTTTTTTTTTTTTTTTTTTTTTTTTTTTTTTTTTTTTTTTTTTTTTTTTTTTTTTTTTTTTTTTTTTTTTTTTTTTTTTTTTTTTTTTTTTTTTGCGAGAACTGAGGAGAACACAATGTGTCCCCATCATCATAGAATATAGCGAGAACTGAGGAGGAACACAATGTGTCCCCATACATAGGATATACGAGACTGACGAGAGGAACACAATGTGTCCCCATACATAGGATAATAGGAGAACTGAGGAGGAACACAATGTGTCCCCATCACATAGAACATAGCGAGAACTGAGGAGGAACACAATGTGTCCCCATCACATAGAAATAGCGAGAACTGAGGAGAACACAATGTGTCCCCATCACATAGAACCATAGCGAGAACTGAGGAGAACACAATGTGTCTCCCATCACATAGAACATAGCGAGAACTGAGAAGGAACACAATGTGTCCCCATCATCATAGGAATATAGGATGAACTGAGGAGGAACACAATGTGTCCCCCATATCATAGGATATAGGGGAACTGAGGAAGGAACACAATGTGTCCCATCACATAGGAAATAGCGAGAACTGAGGAGAACACAATGTGTCCCCATCACATAGAACCTAGCGAGAACTGAGGAGAACACAATGTGTCCCCCATACATAGGATATAGCGAGAACTGAGGAGGAACACAATGTGTCCCCATCATCATAGGATATAGGGTGAACTGAGGAGGAACACAATGTGTCCCCCATCACATAGGATATAGCGAGAACTGAGGAAGAACACAATGTGTCCCATCACATAGAACATAGCGAGAACTGAGGAGGAACACAATGTGTCCCCATCACATAGAACATAGCGAGAACTGAGGAAGAACACAATGTGTCCCCATCATATACGAGACGAGAGGAACACAATGTGTCCCCATCATAGGATATACGAAGAGGAGGAACACAATGTGTCCCCATCACATAGAAATAGCGGAACTGAGGAGGAACACAATGTGTCCCCATCACATAGGATATAGCGAGAACGAGGGAGAACACAATGTGTCCCCCATCACAGGATATAGCGGAGAGCTGAGGAGGAACACAATGTTTCCCCATCACATAGAACATAGCGAGAACTGAGGAAGAACACAATGTGTCCCCATCACAAGGATATAGGGAGACTGAGGAGGAACACAATGTGTCCCCATCACATAGGCTATAGCGAGAACGAGGAAGGAACACAATGTGTCCCCATCACATAGGATATAGCGAGAACTGAGGAGGAACACAATGTGTCCCCATCACATAGAACATAGCGAGAACTGAGGAGGAACACAATGTGTCCCCATCACATAGGATATAGGGAGAGCTGAGGAGGAACACAATGTGTCTCCATCACATAGAACATAGCGAGAACGAGGAGGAACACAATGTGTCCCATCACATAGAACATAGCGAGAACTGAGGAGGAACACAATGTGTCCCCATCACAAAGAAAATAGCGAGAACTGAAGAGGAACACAATGTCCCCCACATAGGATATAGGGTGAACTGAGGAGGAACACAATGTGTCCCCCATATCATAGGATATAGGGTGAACCGAGGAGGAACACAATGTGTCCCCATCACATAGGATATAGGAGAACTGACCCCATCACATAGAACATAGCGAGAACTGAGGAGGAACACAATGTGTCCCATCACATGGACATAGCGAGAACTGAGGAGGAACACAATGTGTCCCCATACAAAGAACATAGCGAGAACTGAGGAGGAACACAATGTGTCCCCATCACATAGGAATATAGCGAGAACTGAGGAGGAACACAATGTGTCCCATCGACATAGAATATAGCAAGAACTGAGAAGGAACACAATGTGTCCCATCACATAGAATATAGCGAGAACTGAGGAGGAACACAATGTGTCCCAATCCATAGGATATAGCGAGAGCTGAGGAGGAACACAATGTGTCCCCATCACATAGAACATAGCGAGAACCGAGGAGGAACACAATGTGTCCCCATCACATAGAACATAGCGAGAACTGAGGAGGAACACAATGTGTCCCATCACATAGAACATAGCAGAACTGAGGAGGAACACAATGTGTCCCCATCACATAGATATAGGTGAACTGAGGAGGAACACAATGTGTCCCCATCACATAGGATATAGGGAAACTGAGGAGGAACACAATGTGTCCCCATCACATAGAAATAGCGAGAACCGAGGAGGAACACAATGTGTCCTCATCACATAGAACATAGCGAGAGCTGAGGAGGAACACAATGTGTCCCCATCACATAGAACATAGCGAGAACGAGGAGGAACACAATGTGTCCCCATCACATAGAACATAGCGAGAACTGAGGAGGAACACAATGTGTCCCCATCACATAGAACATAGCGAGAACTGAGGAGGAACACAATGTGTCCCCATCACATAGAAATAGCGAGAACTGAGAAGGAACACAATGTGTCCCATCACATAGAACATAGCGAGAACTGAGGAGGAACACAATGTGTCCCCATCACATAGAACATAGCGAGAACTGAGGAGGAACACAATGTGTCCCACAGCATAGAATATAGCAGACTGAGAGGACACATGTCCCACAATGATATAGCGAAACTGAGGGAACAAATGTGTCCCCATCACATAGAACATAGCGAGACTGAGAAGGAACACATGTGTCCCACTCACATAGATATAGCGAGACTGAGGGAACACATGTGTCATAAAGAACATAGCGAGACTGAGGAGAACACAATAGTTCCCCAATCCATAGGATATAGCGAGTAACTGGACAGGAACACAATGTGTCCCATCACTAGAACTAGGAAGCTGAGGAAGGAACACATGGTCCCATCACATGGAATCATAGCGAGAATGAGAGGAACACAAATGTCCCACAATCCATAGAGAATAGCAGACACTGAGGAGAACACAATGTGTCCCCATTCAAAAGAACTATATAGCAGAGAACTAGAGGAACACAATATGTTCCCCATCACAAGATATAGCGTGAACTGAGGAGGAACACAATGTTCCCATCACATAGAACAAGCGAGACTGAGGAGGAACACAATGTGTCCACATCAAAGGAATATAAGCGAGGAACTGAGGAGGACACAATGGTCCCCATTACAAAGAACATAGCGAGAACTGAGAGGAACCATGTTCCCATCACATGGAAATAGCGAGAACTGAGGAGGAACACAATGTGTCCCCATCACATAGAATAGCGAACTGAGAAGGAAACCACAATGTGTCCCATCCATAGATATAGCGAGAACTGCGAGGAACACAATGTGTCCCCATCACTGAGAAATGCGGAGCTGAGAGAACACAATGTGTCCCCATCACAGTAGACATAGCGAGAACCGAGGAGGAACACAAGTGTCCCATCACATGAACATAGCGAACTGAGGAGGAACACAATGTGTCCCCATCACATGAATCATAGCGAGAACTGGAGAGGAACACAATGTGTCCCCATATCATAGGATATAGGGAACTGAGAGGAAACAATGTGTCCCCATACATAGATATGTGAGGACAGTAATCTATATCAAAAGGGCAACATACAATATAACATGCGCATAGATATATGATAACATAGAATTACCTGACAGAAAGTCCAGTGGGTCAATACAGAATCCGTTATACGTTGTCTCCGGCTAGAGGGTGACCGGGGTCTATGCTGACCCTAAACTGGGGTCCTAACTAATCCCTCTACCTGGAGGTACTGTTAAAGGTACAGAGGTCCAGGCCACCAGCGTAAACCCTGTCTCCTATCAATCCCTGCCAACTGTAATCTAGTCCTAAGAAGGACCCTGATTACCACCAAAGGGAATGGACAGGTAACGGTTAATGAACAGAAAGACATACAAGAAAGACAAGAAATAAAGTAAATAAAGTCTTACATACAACACTCACACACAGTAGGAACACCTAAGGTCTCAGAGATAAACTATAAGCTATAAGAGTAAAAACAACTAAGGAACTCTTAGCTTAAGTATTCTCAGAACCGATCCAGTCTGCTAGACTACATAAAGGCTTTCACCGGCATCTAACAAGCAGACTGGCAGGTATATGAAGGAATCTAATTAGAACATAATCAAAAGCAGCCGGGGAGGCTGGACCTAGTCTTAGCAAAGAGCTAGGTAAAATTAACTCCCTCATTACCAAACACAAAGAAACAGCAACTCAGCTGTGAGAAGTCAGAGTGTGTAATCGCGACGATCCTTGTGGCGATACACCCATGACAGTACCCCTCCCTCTACGAGGGGACTCCGGACCCTCAGGGCCAGGTCTGCCCGGGTGAGTTGTGTGAAAGGTCCGAACCAATCGATCTGCGTTAACATCAGACTGCAGGGGTACCCACGTCCTCTCCACAGGACCATACCCCCTCCAATGAACCAAGTACTGAAGGGATCGGCGACTGAGACGTGAGTCAATGATTTTCGACCCATGAAATTCCACGTTATCATTGACCACCACTGAAGGCGGAGGTAGAGGTGACGGTATGACTGGTGCCACATACTTTTTAAGTAATGACTTGTGAAACACATTATGAATTTTAAACGTAGGAGGGAGGTCCAGACGAAATGCCACAGGATTAATTATGGAACTGATCCTGTACGGCCCGATGAATCTGGGACCCAACCTCCAGGAGGAAACTTTAAGTTTTATATTCCTGGTAGACAACCAAACTAGATCGTTCACCTTCAGATCTAGACCAGAAACTCTCCCCCTATCAGCCATCCGTTTGTAACGGTTCCCCGTAACCTTCAGTCTTAACCGATCTGGAACTATCAGTCTCCCTGGAAGTCCCACCGGGGCGTCCCCCTGAGCCCCCAATACCTCCCCCTCAAGCTCAGAGCATACAGCTGACACTACAACTCCCTCCTGAGGAATAGGAACCGGATCATCCGTCTTCCCGGCCCCTGGGAAAGTACGAGATAAGGCATCAGGAAGCAACTTTATTGAGCAGTCATATGCGCGATGAGGAGGTAACTCTTTACACCCCTCCTCTGAGAACATCTCCCCAAAGTCCTCCAGAAAAGGAGACAAAGTCCTAGGCACAACCGCACCGATGACCGTGCTCATGCAGTTATTCCTGCAAAATTCACCCCACTGGCTTATCTTTCCGGATTGCCAATCAATCACTGGGTTATGTTTAGCCAACCAAGGAAGTCCCAACACAATAGGAGTAGGTAGACCCTCCAACACATAACAAGACAATTGCTCTTTATGTCTTGCCCCTACTCGAAGATCTATGTTATGAACAGCTTGTACCAAGCTACCTTGACCGAGAGGTCTAGAATCAATAGTACTATAGGGACCGGTTTGGCCAATACACTCAGTTGCATACCATGCACCTGGGCAAACCGAGCGTCCACCAGATTAGCCCCGGACCCACTATCAAGAAAAACGGAAATCCTCTCAGATCTAGTACCAATCACCACCTCCGCAGGCACGAGAAACTGAGAGGAATTTGGGGACGAAATACACACTCCCAGGTTAACTCCTTTGCTCAAAGAGGCCCGGGATGGACACCCCCCAACAAAATGTCCCTCTCTCCCGCAAAAGAAACACCTTCTAGTCTTGCGGTGCACCGCCAATTCCCTCCTACAAAAAGATGTCCCTCCCAACTGCATGGGTTCCTCAGAACAGACCAGGGGAACCTCAGTATAAGGGACTTTAGTAGTAGGTGGAGTCATCACGGGAGGTGGAGTTACCTCGCGTCTTCCCCGAATTCGTCTATCCATGCGAATAGCGAGGGCCATAGCAGCCTCCAGTGATGGAGGAGAATCATACTGAGCCAACACATCTTTTAATTTGTCAGACAACCCTTGACAAAACTGGCTCCTAAGAGCTGGGTCATTCCACTGAGTATCTGTTGCCCATCTACGGAACTCAGAAGAATATTCCTCCGCTGGACGATTTCCTTGCCGTATTTTACGTAACTTTGTTTCAGCAAGGGAAACTCGATCCGGATCATCATATACCAGACCCAGGGCAGTAAAAAATCGATCCACTGACTGGAGATCTGGGGAGCCTGGAGGAATAGAGAACGCCCAAGATTGAGGGTCCCCTTGTAAGAGCGAGATAACAATTCCCACCCTCTGCTCTTCACTCCCAGATGACCGAGGCCGCAGCCGAAAGTACAATTTACATGCCTCCCGGAAAGTAAAAAATTTGTCCCGCCCACCAGTGAACCTGTCCGGGAGAGCAACCTTAGGTTCAGATCTGGTTTGCTCCGGGGGGAACAAAACCTTGGACTTAATGTCTGCAAACTCCATGGACAACCCCTGCAACTGCCGGGCCAGCTGGGCTACTGGATTCCCTGACAGGAAGAAGCGTCAACCTCCAGGAAGAACTGCTTGTTGCCATCCGGGCGATGCAGCACCGAGGCGGAAGAGAAAGCCTGTTTTAAGGAAAGAAAGGCCTCCTCTGCTTCGGGAGTCCACACCTTGGGGTTAGTGCCCTTACGGGTGAGCGCGGAAATTGGGGCGGTCCGGGAAGAGAAGTGCGGTATGAAGAGACGGTAATAGTTAGCAAAGCCCAGAAACCGCTGAATGGCCTTCAATCCCTCCGGTCGGGGCCATTTCTCGATGGCAGACAGTTTCTCTGGATCCATTCGTAAACCGGTCTGAGAAATAATGTAGCCCAAAAACGGAAGCGAGGTCTGCTCAAAGAGGCACTTCTCGTATTTAGCGAAGAGGTGATTCTGCCTGAGCCTGAGCAGAACCTGACGAACGTCCCTCCGGTGAGTCTGGAGATCCGGAGAGAAGACCAAGATGTCGTCCAGGTACACCACTACGCAGGAGTAGAGAAGATCCCGGAAGATGTCATTGACTAGCTCTTGAAAGACGGCGGGAGCATTACAGAGACCAAAGGGCATCACTAGGTATTCATAGTGGCCGTCCCGGGTGTTAAAGGCAGTCTTCCATTCATCCCCTTGACGGATACGGACTAGGTTGTACGCCCCACGGAGGTCCAGTTTGGTGAAGATTCTAGCCCCCCGCAGACGATCAAATAATTCCGGAATGAGCGGAAGGGGATACTTATTCTTCACCGTGATCTGGTTGAGTCCTCTATAGTCTATACAGGGACGGAGAGAGCCGTCCTTCTTTTTTACGAAAAAGAAACCTGCTCCCGCCGGAGAAGTTGATTTCCGGATGAATCCCCTGGCCAAATTCTCCTCGATATATTCGGACATCGACCGGGTCTCAGCAGCAGACAATGGGTAAATACGCCCACGGGGAGGCGTAGTACCAGGTAACAGGTCGATAGGACAATCGTATGGTCTGTGAGGAGGTAATGTTTCCGCCTCTTTCTTATTAAAGACATCAGAAAATGACCAATAGGGAATCGGAAGTCCAGGTAGATTAGTTGGGGTAGGAGAAGGACAGACGGGATGAACAGGAACCAAACACGTCTTATGACAATCCTGTCCCCAGCGAAGGACCTCTCCGGTCTGCCAGTCGAGTACGGGTGCATGTCTCTGGAGCCAAGGTAGACCTAGTAAGAGTGCGTGAGAGAGTCCAGGCAGAACATGAAAAAGATGCTCTCAGAATGCAGCATTCCCACTTGTAGAGTTATGGATTCGGTGATGAGTTGGATGGGGCATGATAAGAGACCCCCATCCACAGCCGCGACCGATAAGGGTACCGCCAGGGGTTTGGTGGGAATGTGATATTTTTCTACCAGGGACTGTGAAATAAGATTCCCGGCTGCTCCAGAATCAAGTTGGGCAAGTTCGAAATAACGATTCTCCCCGCAGAGAATGGAGACTGACAGCAGCAGAGATGGAGAGGCTTTCTTCATGTCTAGGTCGACCTCTCTGAGCGAACCTAGACAGAAGCATTTCCCGACCTCTCCGGACAGGTACGAATCCGATGCTCCTTACTGCCACAGTAGAAGCAACTCCCTTCGGCACGACGTAAGTCCTGACGGGTTTTGACCATCTTGGTCTGGTCGACCTGCATAGGCTCAGGAGAGTGTAACTGGGAGAAACAGAGGGAGTGACGGGTTTCTGAAACGTAGGAGCTAGACGTGGAAACCTCCTCTCACGGTGACCTCTTTGGCACGCTCCTGAAATCGTAGGTCAATCCGAGTGGCAAGAGTGATTAGGTCATCGAGAGTGGTAGGGATGTCCCGACCGGCGAGTTCATCTTTAATACGGCCTGACAGACCCTCCCAGAAGACAGATACTAGAGCGTCGTTATCCCAGGCCAGCTCCGAGGCAAGGGTACGGAACCGTATGGCATATTGACCCACGGTGAGACTTCCCTGACGGAGGCGTAGCAGAGATGATGCGGATGAGATCTTCCGTCCGGGTTCGTCGAAAACTTTCCGGAAAGCCGTGAGAAAGGCAGACAGGTCGGACACCAGGGGGTCTCCTCTCTCCCAAAGAGGATTCAGCCAGGCCAGGGCCTCCCCAGTGAGATGAGACATGATGAAGGCAATTTTGGCCCGGTCGGAGTTAAACTGGTGGGAGAGAAGTTCAAAGTGCAGGGTGCACTGGTTAATGAAGACCCGAGCCTGAGTGGAGTCACCTCCGAAGCGAGGAGGTGCGGAAAGGCGGGGTCCGTGAAGGAAACCATGGAATTGAGGAGCATAGGAGCTGCCGGATTGCGTGTCGTGGCACCAGCTGAGGTTGCTGGTGGAGCTGTCAGAGTGTCCAGGCGAGAATTGACATTCCGCAGGTGACCCAGGATGGACTCCTGTTGGGACCTCTGACGGGACAGTTCATGACACAGGTCCGAGATGGAGGGAGTCTGGGAGCCACCGGGTTCCATGGCCCGAGCAAACTGTAACGGGTCTGGGAGGCGGAACCTCTGAGCTACTATACAAGGGGACGGTCCTTGTAAGGGAGCGGGTGGCGACCAGGGTAGACGGGCAGACAGTCACAGCAGGTAACCGGGGCAGTCTCTGGATAAACGGGCAGGAGGTCACGGCAAGTGACCGGGGCAGTCTCTGAATGAACGGGCAGGAGATCACGGCAAGTAACCGGGGCAGTCTCTGGGTAAAGGTAGATACGACCTGTGATGGCTGAGCCTCCCGGTAGGCTAGCAGGCAGATAGCAGATGAGCGCTCCCAGGTGAGCGGGCGAGAGTCTCTGGAATAGTAGGTGATCACAGCACGTGACGGCAGCACCTCCAGGTAGGCTAGCAGGCAGGTAGCAGGTGAGCGCTCCCAGGTGAGCGGATGAGAGTCTCTGGAATAGCAGGTGATCAACAGCACGTGACGGCAGGACCTCCAGGTAGGCTAGCAGGCAGGTAACAGATGAACGCTCCCAGGTGAGCGGGCGAGAGTCACTGGAAATAGCAGAAGGTCACAACTCGTGACGGCAGAGCCTCCAGGTAGGCTGACGGACAGGTAACAGGCAGGAACGAACAGAAAACTGGCAGGAATCTGGCAGGTAACTGGCAATGGACCCTGAGGACTGAAGCAGAGTAGTGAACAGTGCAACAACATTGCTCGGGCACCTCCATTTTGGAGGAAGTGCCTTATATAAGGTAAAGTCCTCCGGCCATTGGCCGGGGACTCTTTAGGATGGCGCGCGCGGCCCCTTTAAGAGAGGGGGAGCGCACGCGCGAGCGCGACCTAAGCACTGTGGCCGGAAAGGAGCGCGCGCTGCCAGCAGGACGGGAGGAGGACGCCGACCCCGGAGCAGAGGAACGCGAGCAGCCAGGAGAGCGGGAGGAGGACGCCAGCCCCGAAGCAGAGGATCGCGAGCAGCCAGGAGAGCGGGAGGAGGACGCCAGCCCCGAAGCAGAGGAGCGCGCGCAGCCAGGAGAGCGGGAGGAGGACGCCGACCCGGCAGCAGAGAGGTGAGTGGAACAGTCAGAGGGCAGGGACGCCTGCGCTACACCCATCACATGAAATATAGCGAGAACTGAGGAGGAACACAATGTGTCCTCATCACTTAGAACATAGCGAGAATTGAGGAGGAACACAATGTGTCCCCAATCACATAGGATATAGGGAGAACTGAGGAGGAACACAATGTGTCCCCCATCACATGGAATACAGCCAGAACTGAGAAGGAACACAATGTGTCCCCCATCACATAGAATATAGCGAGAACTGAGAAGGAACACAATGTGTCCCATCACATGAAATATAGCGAGAACTGAGGAGGAACACAATGTGTCCCCATCACTTAGAACATAGCGAGAACTGAGGAGGAACACAATGTGTCTCCCATCACATAGAACATAGCGAGAACCGAGGAGGAACACAATGTGTCCCCATCACATGAAATATAGCGAGAATTGAGGAGGAACACAATGTGTCCCCAATCACATAGGATATAGGGAGAACTGAGGAGGAACACAATGTGTCCCCAATCACGTAGAATATAGGAAGAACAGAGGAGGAACACAATGTGTCCCCCATCACATAGGATATAGCGAGAACTGAGGAGGAACACAATGTGTCCCTCATCACATAGAACATAGTGAGAACAGAGGAGGAACACAATGTGTCCTCATCACATAGAACATAGCGAGAACTGAGGAGGAACACAATGTGTCCCCCATCACATAGAACATACGCACAATTTGTGGATTAGCTGATTATTTTGTACAGCGAGGCGGTGAGCTTTCCTCTGATTAATGGTTGGCAGGTGGACAGTCTTGTAGTTGAGGCCATGGTGAGACAGGGCTGTCCGCTAATCTGCTGAGTCTGCTCCTGTATGTTTTTACCATAGACCTGCTTTTGGGTTCCCTGCAGGAGGGTGACTTTCAGGGTGGGCCGCTCCCCCACTGCTTAAATTTGACTGTTGTTCCCTACGCAGGTGATGTGACGTTGGAGGTATTTGATCCTCATGAGGTTCGGATGTTACTGGCGGCCATCGGAGGTTACTCGTAGGTATCCAGGTCTGTAGCCAACCTTGAGAAGAGTCAAACTTTGTGGACTTTGGATACTGATCCCGGCTTTGATCTGCCGCAGTTTACCAAAACCTCTATTCATATTAAGCTGCTGGGAATTAAATTTGGGTATGAAGATAATGCCAAGATAAATTGGGAGGAGAACTGGAAATGCTAAGCTTCAGTGATAGAAGAACTGGAGGCTGACCTACATGGAAAAGGTCGCTAGGATGAATACATACCTGGTCCCCGTATGCTTGTATGTTTCTGTCATTTTTCCTTTGCAAGAATCTTTCTCAGAATGGCTCCTCACCTTGTAATAAATATTGCCCTTTATGTACAAGAATATAACTAATATAATACGGCCCCTATGTACAAGAATATAACTACTATAATACTGCTCCTATGTACAAGAATATAACTACTATAATACTGCCCCTATGTACAAGAATATAACTACTATAATACTGCTCCTATGTACAAGAATATAACTACTATAATACTGCTCCTATGTACAAGAACTATAACTACTATAATACTGCCCTATGTACAAGAATATAACTACTATAATACTGCCCTATGTACAAGAATATAACTACTATAATACTGCCCCTATGTACAAGAATATAACTACTATAATACTGCTCCTATGTACAAGAATATAACTACTATAATACTGCTCCTATGTACAAGAATATAACTACTATAATACTGCCCCTATGTACAAGAATATAACTACTATAATACTGCCCCTATGCACAAGAATATAACTACTATAATACTGCTCCTATGTACAAGAATATAACTACTATTATACTGCTCCTATGTACAAGAATATAACTACTATAATACTGCCCCTATGACAAGAATATAACTACTATAATACTGTCCTATGTACAAGATTAACTCTATATGTCTATGTACAAGAATATAACTACTATAATACTGCCCCTATATACAAGAATATAACTACTATAATACCGCTCCTATGTACAAGAATATAACTAATATAATACGGCCCCTATGTACAAGAATATAAGTACTATAATACTGCCCCTATATACAAGAATATAACTACTATAATACTGCTCCTATATACAAGAATATAACTACTATAATACTGCCCATATATACAAGAATATAACTACTATAATACCGCTCCTATGTACAAGAATATAACTAATATAATACGGCCCCTATGTACAAGAATATAAGTACTATAATACTGCCCCTATGTACAAGAATATAACTACTATAATACTGCCCCTATGTAGAAAAATATAACTACTATAATACTGCTCCTATGTACAAGAATATAACTACTATAATACTGCCCCCTATGTACAAGAATATAACTACTATAATACTGCTCCTATATACAAGAATATAACTACTATAATACTGCTCCTATGTAAAAGAATATAACTACTATAATACTGCCCCTATGTACAAGAATATAACTACTATAATACTGCTCCTATGTACAAGAATATAACTACTATAAGTACTGCCCCTATGTACAAGAATATAACTACTATAATACTGCTCCTATGTACAAGAATATAACTACTATAATACTGCTCCTATGTACAAGAATATAACTACTATAATACTGCCCCTATGTACAAGAATATAACTACTATAATACTGCTCCTATATACAAGAATATAACTACTATAATACTGCCTCCTAGCTGAGAGGTTGTGTGTTTGTAGCTCTCCTGATGTCTGGAGCAAGCCCAGGGAGGGGCCACCCTGGGCGGGGAAGCTCCCCAGGCAAGGCCCAGGCTTCCCGGCCTACACTGGGAGAAGCCTCCCAGGCCTCTCCTAATGGGAATGTTAATCCCAGAGCCACTGTCAGACCAGTGAATGCAGCGAGCCAAAGCTGCAGCAGTTCTGTGAAGGAGGAAAAAGCCGTCAGTAAAGTTTTGGGAGGAAAACCTTCTCCAAGTCCAGCAAAGAAGCAAGAAGGAAAAGTGTCGGTCAGTGATGGGTTACAGCACATTGTGAAGTCAGGTAACTCCCCAGTCAGCAAGCAGCTCCTGCCGGGTGCACAGGTGAGATCAGCCCCAGCTGTGCAGATCACCTCTCCTGCTCCCAGGCAGAGACGGACGTCTTTGGAAAGACAAACCATCCAGGAGAACTTACAGCAGCATGGCAGTATGGCGCGGTCAGGACGCACACGGTCGCAGTCAGGTGGCAGCAGTAAAAGTACTGTGGAGCCTGGAGCCATGAAACCAGCGGAGGTGAAAATTAAGGAGACGTCTGGGTTCAAGCAGCCGGGGACATCGTTGAATGCAGGATCCCAGGAGGAGACACCACGTGCACCTGAGCTTCAGCTCGCAGAGGAGATCCCAGGACTGGTCAAGAAGTTCGGTGAGTTACAGCAGCAGAAAGACTCACTACAGATGCAGATAGACACTTGCTATAAGCTAAAGGCTATTAATCCCGGGAGTCATGATTTTTATGATGAGACTCTGAACACACTGGGTGTATTGCTGGCAAAAGTGGTGAGGGACATGGACTGCGTCCTAGAGAGGATGGGGCCCCTGGCGGAGACTTATAGGAACCAGGAACTGTTTAATTCACAGAAGCAGAACTCTGCAGGTTCCAGGTCAGACATTGTCCCAGGTGGACCCCAGAAGCAGGTGCGGCCAGTGCTGCAGCCTGCAAGTTTCTGCTTCCAAAAGGGGCAAATGCCGCACCAGCAGCAGCCTGTAGTACAGACCCCAGCAGACGTACCAGAAGTCTCAGAATGCCCAGCAAAACTGCCTGCAGCAGATCCAAAGCAGAAGCATGTAGTGCAGATTCCAGCAGAGGTACAACAAGTCACAGAATGCCCAGTACAACAGCCTGCAGCAGATTCCAAGCAGCAGCATGAAGGGCACATTCCAGTAGAGGTACAACAAGTCGCAGAATGCCCAGCACAGCCGCCTGCAGCAGATTCCAAGCAGCAGCATGGACATTTTTCAGCAGAGGGACTACAGGTCTCAGAATGCCAAGCACCACAGTTGGGCAGTGGACATGTGCCGGTAGTTCCTGATGGTGCCCAGCAGGGCTCTGATGCTGGGGATAACCCCGCTGTATCTGAGGGGTCGGGGGTTTGGGGGAGCACAGTATCTTTGCTGGACGCTGCGCAGTCTGATAGTGACATTGATGTTGATGATAACAATGTTCATGATGATGTCTGTGATTTCCCCCCTTTAATTCCGAGCACACAAGGTGTAGAAGCCCCCCCTGCTGCTGACCCTCACCCTGTCAGTCAGCCTAGTGTGACCCCGCAGGTTCCCCCCAGTAATGCCTGGAGTCGTGGCGCTCCGTCCTTCACCTCTGGTGCCAATTATACCCGGCCAGGCGTTTAAACGGAGAAACGTTGTGCGTTTCCGGCACAGAGGTGCCAAGGAGGATCTGCCAGATAGAAGGTTTGTGGTCAGGGAGCTCTTGTGTCGCCAGATGGGGTTTGCGCCAGTCAGCATCTTGGCGGTGATTAATCTTCCAGACAGGCAGGGCTATGACGTCAGCTTTAAGCTCATGAGTGACCTGGACAGGTTCTGGTCTAATTTCCCCAAGTTTAGAGACACTGAGGGCTGGAGTAAGTTCAGCTTTATTCCTATCTCTAAGCCAGACACCGTTACGGTTAATCTCATCTTCTGGAATGAGTCTGTTCCCCCGCAGGACATTGTGGTATGGCTCCGGAGGCATTGTGACCTTGTCTCTCACCTCACCAAAAGCAGAGACAATGATGGTATCTGGACGGGAGGGTGGAGGGTTTTGGTGAAACTGCGCCAGTGCGATAATATCACTGCCCACTTACCCAACTCCTTCTTTATTGGGAGGGAGAGGGGTGTGTGTTTCTATCCTGGGCAGCCTCGTAAGTGCTTCAAATGTGGCAAGGCGGGTCACCTGGCAAATACGTGTACTGTGGTGAAGTGCAACCTGTGTGGGGAGGTCGGCCATGTGGCTGCAGACTGCCAGAACATCAGGTGCAACCTCTGTGGGAAGATCGGTCACCCTCACAGGGACTGTCCTGACGCCTGGCACAATATCTGTAAGGACTATCCTGATGAGGATTTGGTGGCAGGGGCAGAGATTCTGGAGGAGGCAGCTTTACTGTCAGGGGAAATACTGGCCAGACCGGAGGCCCACCAGGGGTCTACTCAGGTGACACCAGAGCAGCAGGGTTCAGAGGGTGCACAGGGAAGTATGGAGGTTGTCCCTCAGGGGCAGCAGTCACAGGGAGGCATTACTTCAGTACTACCATCTGTGTCTCAGACTAAAAGGAAGAAAAAGGACAAGACCTCCCGTAAACCTGAGAAGGAGTATGACACTGGCCAAGGAGCCAGGAAGAAGGTCCAGAGTTCTGCAGGTGTAATGGACTTATCTAATAGGTTTGGTGTTCTGTCTGAGTCTGACGGTGATTTTGAGGATGACCTTAGAAGAATTGACGCAGAGTTTGATAGGGACGTAGAGGACTGTCCTCCGCCCAAGCGGAAGCCATTACCTGAGGGCTCTCGGGTAGAGTCTGAAATGGAGACCGGCGGTGACCAGAATAACTCCGACTCAGATCTGTGACGCTGTCAACCACATAATGTCCGACCCCAGATAGATAAAATCATTAGGAAATGTTAAGTTATGGAAGGATGTGTCACTGGGTTGAAATATGATGTTTTTGTTTTTTTTCCAACCAGGTGTATGGACTCTTTAAGATAATTTTATATGTATAATCCGGATATGTAATGAATGTATGTACAATCCAAGTGAATTTATATTACTGGAGGAATGTCAGTATATTTGTATTTGTTTGGTTTTTACAATAAAAATTGCCCCTATGTACAAGAATATAACTACTATAATACTGCCCCTATGTACAGGAATATAACTGCTATAATACTTCCTCTATATACAAGAATATAACTACTATAATACTGCTCCTATGTACAAGAATATAACTACTATAATACTGCCCCTATGTACAAGAATATAACTACTATAATACTGCTCCTATGTACAAGAATATAACTACTATAATACTGCCCCTATGTACAAGAATATAACTACTATAATACTGCTCCTATGTACAAGAATATAACTACTATAATACTGCCCCTATATACAAGAATATAACTACTATAATACTGCTCCCTATGTACAAGAATATAACTACTATAATACTGCCCCTATGTACAAGAATATAACTACTATAATACTGCACGTATGTACAAGAATATAACTACTATAATACTGCCCCTATGTACAAGAATATAACTACTATAATACTGCCCCTATGTACAAGAATATAACTACTATAATACTGCTCCTATGTACAAGAATATAACTACTATAATACTGCCCCTATATACAAGAATATAACTACTATAATACTGCTCCTATGTATAAGAATGTAACTACTATAATACTGCTCCTATGTACAAGAATATAACTACTATAATACTGCTCCTATGTACAAGAATATAACTACTATAATAGTGCTCCTATGTACAAGAATATAACTACTATAATACTGCTCCTATGTATAAGAATATAACTACTATAATACTGCTCCTATGTACAAGAATATAACTACTTTAATACTGCTCCTATGTATAAGAATATAACTACTATAATACTGCCCCTATGTACAAGAATATAACTACTATAATACTGCTGCTATGTACAAGAATATAACTACTATAATACTGCCCCTATGTACAAGAATATAACTACTATAATACTGCTCCTATGTACAAGAATATAACTACTATAATACTGCTCCCTATGTACAAGAATATAACTACTATAATACTGCTCCCTATGTACAAGAATATAACTACAATAATACTGCCCCTATGTACAAGAATATAACTACTATAATACTGCTCCTATGTATAAGAATATAACTACTATAATACTGCCCCTATGTACAAGAATATAACTACTATAATACTGCCCCTATGTACAAGAATATAACTTGTTGTGAATGGGTTTGAGATGAGTTCTGAGCAGAGGCTCCCTCTGGTGGTTACAAGCAGTACTAGTGAGGATTGTGAGGACTGGGAATCAGGTGTTACTGATTGGTCTTATTTAAGGGAATCATTTTCCCATCAGGGTTGCCGGTGATCAATTGTTCTGGTCTGAATCCTTCTTTCCAGTTTCCCTTGTAGCCTGCTGTGTCGTGTCTGCATCTCCTGCTATCAGATAAGACAATTTCTTATTTTGTGTTTTTGCTATATTTTTGCATTTGGTCCTGCACTTCTGTGGGGGCCTTCAGGGTCCCCTCCGGGGGCTTTTGCCCTCTCAGTTTAGTTCAGCCACTGTGTTTTGTACTTTTGCTTTTTCCAGTTTTTTCAGTGGCTGCTGTTTTGTTTTTGTTACACCAGAGAACTAATTTAGGTGGTAGAGGTCGTGTGATCTCAGGTGTTTTTGAAATTAGTAGAGTTGGTGCTTTTCAGGGTTTTCTGGGATTGCAGTAAGTACCCTTCCTGTCCTTTTCTATTTAGATAGTTTGGGCCCCAGCTTTTGCTCATACTATTTTCTTTCTGTGTCAGTATTTCCTCTTGTCTAACCGCCATTACATGTTTGGGGGCTTTCTATTATCTTTGGGGTTCTGCTCCGGGGCAGATAGCTTTCCTATTTCTATCTTTAGGTGTAGTTAGTTTCTCAGGCTGTGACGAGGCGTCTAGGACCAACGTAGGAACGCTCCACGGCTGCCTCTAGTTGCGGTGGTTAGTCAGGGTACTGCAATCTCATAGATTCCAACTGCTCTGGTGTATTTCCTTTTTTGCTTGCACTCCTCAGCTACCGTAACATAACAGTATCACCGGCCTTAAAAATTGTATGGTACTCACAGAAGGGAAAAAATATTTTGAAGGAAGAAAAGTTGTCAGAGATATTTTTCTGTTTGTTGCATTTTTTTTTTTTTTTTTTCCCTCTGTATCTCTGGGTGCTGGGGAGGATCTTTTCTCCCAATGGAGTTTGCACAGTTGTCTGGCCGTGTGGATCAGCTTGCCACTGAGGTTCAGAGTATTGCTGCATATCTTGCTAGGTTGCCTGTTGTGGAACCTAGGATCCCCATGCCAGATTTGTTTTCAGGGGATCGAGCTAAGTTTCAGAATTTCAAAAATAATTGTAAATTGTTTCTTGCCTTAAAATCTAAGTCCTCAGGAAACGCAGCGCAGCAGGTTCAAATTGTCATCTCTCTCCTGCGCGGCGATCCTCAGGATTGGGCTTTTTCCCTGATACCTGGGGACCCTGTTTTGAGTGATGTTGATGCATTTTTTCAGGCTTTGGGGTTATTGTACGATGAGCCTAATGTCACTGATCAAGCTGAAAAAGCCTTGTTGGCATTAAATCAGGGGCTTGATGACGCTGAGTTATACTGTCAGAGATTCCGTAGGTGGGCAGTCCTGACCAAATGGAATGATGATGCTTTGGCGGCCCTTTTCCGGAAGGGTCTGTCAGATAATGTAAAGGATGTTATGGTGGGATTCCCTGTCCCCTCTGGTCTCAATGATTCTATGTCATTGGCGATTCAAATTGACAGACGTTTGCGTGAGCGGAGAAGTATGCGTGGAGTGGTGTTGCCTTGTGAGCCAGCTGCTGAGCCCATGCAGTGTGATGGAGTGGTGTCTGGGGCACAGCGTCATGAGTTTCGAAAGCGCAATGGGTTATGTTTCTACTGTGGTGATGCCTCTCATGCTATTTCAGTCTGCCCTAAGCGGGGAAGACATTTTGCACGCTCAGTTGTCTTGGGTAGTGTTCAGACTAAGTTTTTATTAACTGTCACTCTGATATGCTCTCTGTCCTCATTTTCTGCTCAGGCTTTCGTTGATTCTGGAGCAGCTATTAACCTGATGGATTATGATTTTGCTAAACGTTGTGGATTTCCCTTGATACCCCTACAGAAGTCTATTCCCCTACTGGGGATCGATTCTACCCCTTTGGCTGAGAATAAACCCCAGTTTTCTACTCAGGTGATAATGAGGGTTGAACCTGATCACCAGGAGTGCTGCAAATTTTTGGTTCTATATAATCTGCATGACATTATAGTGCTGGGTTTCCCTTGGTTACAGTCTCATAATCCTGTTTTGGATTGGAAATCTGTGTCTGTAACCAGTTGGGGCTGCCAATGTGTTAATACCAACACTCCTGTTTTTTCTGCCTCCCCCCAGGCTGAGGATGTTCCTGACTTTTTGTTTGATTTTTCTGATGTGTTTAGCGAAAGTAAATCTGCATCCTTCCTCCCCATAGGAGCTATGACTGCGCTATTGAATTAGTGCCTGGTAGTAAATTCCCTAAAGGTCGCCTTTTTAACTTGTCTGTACCTGAACATGACGCTATGCGGTCTTATATCAAGGAATCATTGGAGAAGGGTCATATCAGACCATCCTCTTCACCCTTAGGTGCCGGTTTTTTCTTTGTGGCCAAAAAAGATGGTTCATTAAGGCCGTGTATTGATTATCGTCTCTTGAACAATATTACTGTGAAATATCAATACCCGTTACCCTTGATTTCTGACCTGTTTTCCAGGGTGAAAAACGCTACTTGGTTTACCAAGCTTGACCTCAGGGGGGCGTATAACCTTATTCGCATTAAGCACGGGGATGAATGGAAGACGGCATTTAACACCCCTGAAGGGCATTTTGAGTACCTTGTGATGCCCTTTGGGCTCACTAATGCTCCTTCCGTCTTCCAGTCCTTCATGAATGACATTTTCAGGGATTTTGTGGACAAGTTTCTGATTCTTTATTTGGATGATATCTTGATTTTTTCTAATGACTGGGACTCTCATGTGAAACATGTTCGAACTGTATTCCAGATTTTGAGAGAGAATGCTCTGTATGTGAAGGGATCAAAGTGTCTTTTTGGCGTACAGAAGATCTCATTTCTGGGATTCATTTTGTCCCCATCTGTTATTGAAATGGACCCGGTCAAGGTTCAGGCCATCTGTGATTGGGTCCAACCTACTTCATTAAAGGCTCTTCAGAGATTTTTGGGTTTTGCCAATTTTTATCGTAAATTTATTGGTAATTTCTCTGTTATTGTTAAACCATTAACTGATTTGACCAGAAAGGGTTCTGATGTGGTGAATTGGCCTCCTGAGGCAGTCTCTGCGTTTCAGGAACTTAAGCAGAGATTCACTTCTGCTCCTGTTCTACGGCAGCCTGATGTTTCTCTGCCATTTCAGGTGGAGGTTGATGCCTCTGAAATTGGGGCAGGTGCCGTTTTGTCCCAAAAAGATCCAGAGACCTCTAAAAGTAACCCTTGTGCCTTTTTCTCTCGAAAATTTTCTCCTACTGAACGTAATTATGACGTGGGTAATCGGGAGTTATTGGCCATGAAGTGGGCTTTTGAAGAGTGGAGACATTGGCTGGAGGGAGCCAAACATCAGGTGGTGGTCCTTACGGACCATAAGAATCTGGTCTATCTGGAATCTGCCAAGCGACTCAATCCTAGACAGGCCAGGTGGGCCTTGTTTTTCACACGTTTTAATTTTGTGGTTTCCTTTCTTCCTGGCACTAAGAATGTTAAGGCGGATGCCCTCTCGAGGAGTTTCCTTGCGGACTCTCCTGAGCTATCTGATCCCTCTGTTATTTTGAAGGAGGGTGTAGTTCTTTCCGCCATCTCGCCCAATTTGAGACTTGCTCTGGAGGGGTGTCAGGAGGATAGGCCCGAGCGCTGCCCTGTTGGAAAATTGTTTGTCCCGGACCAATGGAAAAAGAGTGTGATGTCTGAGATTCATTGTTCCGCATTGGCTGGGCATCCCGGAATTTTTGGTACCAGAGACTTGGTTAGTCGGTCCTTTTGGTGGCCTACCTTGTCTCGCGATGTCAGGGAATTTGTGCAGTCCTGCGGGACTTGCTCTCGCTCCAAGCCTTGCTCTCGCTCTAGTGGTTTGTTGATGCCATTGCCTGTGCCCAAGAGACCATGGACCCATATCTCTATGGATTTCATTTCCGATCTTCCTGTTTCTCAGAGAATGACCACCATCTGGGTAATTTGTGATAGGTTTTCCAAAATGATACATCTTGTGCCATTACCTAAGTTGCCTTCCTCCTCTGAATTGGTGCCGTTGTTCCTTCAGCACGTGGTTCGTTTACACGGCATTCCTGAGAACATTGTGTCTGACAGAGGAGTCCAGTTTGTTTCCAGATTTTGGAGGACTTTTTGTTCTAAACTGGGTGTTCAATTGTCTTTCTCCTCGCATTTCATCCTCAGACCAATGGTCAAACTGAGAGAACAAACCAGACATTGGAGACTTATCTAAGATGCTTTGTGTCTGCTGATCAGGATGACTGGGTCTCTTTTTGCCTTTGGCTGAGTTTGCTCTTAATAATAGGGCTAGCTCTGCCACTTTGATGTCTCCGTTTTTCTGTAATTCTGGGTTTCACCCTCGATTTTCTTCAGGACAGACGGAGGCTTCTGTCTGTCCAGGTGTTGACTCTGTTGTTGAGCGTATGCAGCAGATTTGGGACCAGGTAGTGGAGAGGTTGTCCCTCTCTCAGGAGAAGGCCCAGCGGTTTGCTAACCGGCATAGGACTGATGGTCCTCGGTTTAAAGTGGGGGACTTGGTCTGGTTGTCCTCAAAGAATATTCCTATGAGAGTAGCATCTCCTAAATTTAAGCCTAGGTTCATTGGACCTTATAAGATCATGGAGATTATTAATCCTGTTTCTTTTCGTTTGCTTCTTCCAGGGACATTTAAGATCCATAACGTGTTCCACAAGTCCTTGTTGAAGAGGTTTGTTGAGCCAGTGGTTCCTGCTGCTGTGCCTCCTGACCCTGTTTTGGTTGAGGGCAATCTGGAGTATGTGGTTGAGAAAATATTGGATTCTCGTTTTTCTAGACGAAGACTCCAGTATTTGGTTAAATGGAGAGGTTATGGTCAGGAAGATAATTCTTGGGTGTTTGCTTCGGACATCCATGCTAGGAGACTTATCCGTGCGTATCATAGAACTCATCCTGACCGACCTGGTTTCTCAAATGAGGGTTCGGTGACCCCTCCTCAAGGGGGGGGTACTGTTGTGAATGGGTTTGAGATGAGTTCTGAGCAGAGGCTCCCTCTGGTGGTTAAAGCGGTACTAGTGAGGATTGTGAGGACTGGGAATCAGGTGTTACTGATTGGTCTTATTTAAGGAATCATTTTCCCATCAGGGTTGCCGGTGATCAATTGTTCTGGTCTGAATCCTTCTTTCCAGTTTCCCTTGTAGCCTGCTGTGTCGTGTCTGCATCTCCTGCTATCAGATAAGACAATTTCTTATTTTGTGTTTTTGCTATATTTTTGCATTTTGTCCTGCACTTCTGTGGGGGCCTTCTGGGTCCCCTCCGGGGGCTTTTGCCCTCTCAGTTTAGTTCAGCCACTGTGTTTTGTACTTTTGCTTTTTCCAGTTTTTTCAGTGGCTGCTGTTTTTGTTACACCAGAGAACTAATTTAGGTGGTAGAGGTCGTGTGATCTCAGGTGATTTTGAAATTAGTAGAGTTGGTGTTTTTCAGGGTTTTCTGGGATTGCAGTAAGTGCCCTTCCTGTCCTTTTCTATTTAGATAGTTTGGGCCCCAGCGTTTGCTCATACTATTTTCTTTCTGTGTCAGTATTTCCTCTTGTCTAACCGCCATTACATGTTTGGGGGCTTTCTATTATCTTTGGGGTTCTGCTACGGGCAGATAGCTTTCCTATTTCTATCTTTAGGTGTAGTTAGTTTCTCAGGCTGTGACGAGGCGTCTAGGACCAACGTAGGAACGCTCCACGGCTGCCTCTAGTTGCGGTGGTTAGTCAGGGTACTGCAATCTCATAGATTCCAACTGCTCTGGTGTATTGCCTTTTTTACCTGCACTCCTCAGCTACCGTAACATAACAATAACTACTATAATACTGCTCCTATGTACAAGAATATAACTACTATAATACTGCCCCTATGTATAAGAATATAACTACTATAATACTGCCCCTATGTACAAGAATATAACTACTATAATACTGCTCCCTATGTACAAGAATATAACTACTATAATACTGCTCCTATATACAAGAATATAACTACTATAATACTGCTCCTATGTGCAAGAATATAACTACTATAATACTGCTCCTATATACAAGAATATAACTACTATAATACTGCTCCTATGTACAAGAATATAACTACTATAATACTGCCCCTATGTATAAGAATATAACTACTATAATAGTGCCCCTATGTACAAGAATATAACTACTATAATACTGCTCCCTATGTACAAGAATATAACTACTATAATACTGCTCCTATGTACAAGAATATAACTACTATAATACTGCCCCTATGTTCAAGAGTATAACTACTATAATACTGCTCCTATGTACAAGAATATAACTACTATAATACTGCCCCTATGTACAAGAATATAACTACTATAATACTGCTCCTATGTACAAGAATATAACTACTATAATACTGCCTCCTATGTACAAGAATATAACTACTATAATACTGCCCCTATGTACAAGAATATAACTACTATAATACTGCCCCTATATACAAGAATATAACTACTATAATACTGCCCCTATGTACAAGAATATAACTACTATAATACTGCCTCCTATGTACAAGAATATAACTACTATAATACTGCTCCTATGTACAAGAATATAACTACTATAATACTGCCTCCTATGTACAAGAATATAACTACTATAATACTGTCCCTATGTTCAAGAGTATAACTGCCCCATACATGTCTCTTCTTGTCGTCCTTTCATTACGCCTCCCTCTCCAGTGTCTCACATTATTGTATTTTTTCGTTGATGTGTAAGGATGAGCACAGCCGGTGATTAGTGACAGCTTTCCCTCTAGTGTCTCTGGTTTGCTCCTTGCTGCCCTGACATGATCAGTGTTCGGGCCTCTGGCTGGTCCTCCTCTTATCCGCAGACATTGGACTGTGACAGCCGCCCGTCTCCCTGAGGACTTTTAGTAGCCAGCAGAATAATAAATGAGACTTGTCCATAGCACCAATCAGTAAACAATCACATCTCGGCTGGCGGCTGGCAGGGTCCGGTCTTATCTGTTGTGTCAGTCCTCTGTATGATAGGAGACTGAATCAATATGTGTGACAAGGCCTGCAAGCAGCTTCTCCCATGCATCCTCTGCTACCACGTAAGCATCTCAGATACATCCTGTGCTACCATGTAAGCATCTCAGATACATCCTCTGCTACCACGTAAGCATCTCAGATACATCCTGTGCTACCACGTAAGCATCTCAGATATATCCTGTGCTACCACGTAAGCATCTCAGATATATCCTGTGCTACCACGTAAGCATCTCAGATACTTCCTGTTCTACCATGTAAGCATCTCAGATACATCCTCTGCTACCACGTAAGCATCTCAGATACATCCTCTGCTACCACGTAAGCATCTCAGATACATCCTGTGCTACCATGTAAGCATCTCAGATACATCCTCTGCTACCACGTAAGCATCTCAGATACATCCTGTGCTACCATGTAAGCATCTCAGATGCATCCTGTGCTACCATGTAAGCATCTCAGATACATCCTGTGCTACCACGTAAGCATCTCAGATACATCCTTTGCTACCACGTAAGCATCTCAGATACATCCTCTGCTACCACGTAAGCATCTCAGATACATCCTGTGCTTCCACGTAAGCATCTCAGATACATCCTGTGCTACCATGTAAGCATCTCAGATACATCCTGTGCTACCATGTAAGCATCTCAGATACATCCTGTGCTACCACGTAAGCATCTCGGATACATCCTGTGCTACCAAGTAAGCATCTCAGATACATCCTGTGCTACCACGTAAGCATCTCAGATACATCCTGTGCTACCACGTAAGCATCTCAGATACATCCTGTCTACGCTCCACGTAAGCATCTCGGATACATCCTGTGCTACCACGTAAGCATCTCGGATACATCCTGTGCTACCACGTAAGCATCTCGGATACATCCTGTGCTACCACGTAAGCATCTCGGATACATCCTGTGCTACCACGTAAGCATCTCAGATACATCTGTGCTACCATGTAAGCATCCCAGATACATCCTGTGCTTCCATGTAAGCATCTCAGATAATCCTGTGCTTCCATGTAAGCATCTCGGATACATCCTGTGCTACCATGTAAGCATCTCAGATACATCCTCTGCTACCATGATAGCATCTCAGATATATCCTGTGCTTCCATGTAAGCATCTCAGATACATCCTGTGCTACCACATAAGCATCTCAGATACATCCTGTGCTACCACGTAAGCATCTCAGATACATCCTGTGCTACCACGTAAGCATCTCAGATACATCCTGTGCTACCATGTAAGCATCTCAGATACATCCTGTGCTACCATGTGAGCATCCAGATACATCCTGTGCTCCATGTAAGCATCTCAGATAATCCTGTGCTTCCATGTAAGCATCTCGATACATCCTGTGCTACCATGTAAGCATCTCGGATATATCCTGTGCTACCATGTAAGCATCTCAGATACATCCTCTGCTACCATGATAGCATCTCAGATACATCCTCTGCTACCACAGCAAGCATCTCAGATACATCCTTGCTACCACGTAAGCATCTCAGATACATCCTGTGCTACCACGTAAGCATCTCAGATACATCCTGTGCTACCACGTAAGCATCTCAGATACATCCTGTGCTACCACGTAAGCATCTCAGATACATCCTGTGCTACCACGTAAGCATCTCCGATACATCCTGTGCTACCACGTAAGCATCTCAGATACATCCTGTGCTACCACGCAAGCATCTCAGATACATCCTGTGCTACCACATAAGCATCTCGATACATCCTGTGCTACCACATAAGCATCTCAGATACATCCTGTGCTACCACATAAGCATCTCAGATGCATCCTGTGCTACCACATAAGCATCTCAGATGCATCCTGTGCTACCACGTAAGTATCTCAGAAGCATCCTGTGCTACCATGTAAGCATCTCAGATACATCCTGTTCTACCAGGTAAGCATCTCAGATAAATCCTGTGCTACCATGTAAGCATCTCAGATAAATTCTGTGCTACCACATAAGCATCTCAGATACATCCTGTGCTACCACATAAGCATCTCAGATACATCCTGTGCTACCACATAAGCATCTCAGATACATCCTGTGCTACCACATAAGCATCTCAGATGCATCCTGTGCTACCATGTAAGCATCTCAGATACATCCTGTTCTA
Organism: Oophaga sylvatica; assembly: GCA_033576555.1. Taxonomy (NCBI): domain Eukaryota; kingdom Metazoa; phylum Chordata; class Amphibia; order Anura; family Dendrobatidae; genus Oophaga; species Oophaga sylvatica. The sequence continues at coordinate 124,008 of JARQOD010000740.1, forward strand.
CCAGGTAAGCATCAGATAAATCCTGTGCTTCCATGTAAGCATCTCAGATAAATCCTGTGCTACCACATAAGCATCTCAGAAACATCCTGTGCTACCACGTAAGCATCTCAGATACATCCTGTGCTACCACATAAGCATCTCGGATACATCCTGTGCTACCACGTAAGCATCTCGGATACATCCTGTGCTACCACGTAAGCATCTCAGATACTTCCTGTTCTACCATGTAGGCATCTCAGATACATCCTGTTCTACCACATAAGCATCTCAGATACATCCTGTGCTACCACATAAGCATCCCAGATACATCCTGTTCTACTATGTAAGCATCTCAGATACATCCTGTTCTACCACGTAAGCATCTCAGATACATCCTGTGCTTCCATGTAGGCATCTCAGATACATCCTGTTCTACCACATAAGCATCTCAGATACATCCTGTGCTACCACATAAGCATCCCAGATACATCCTGTTCTACTATGTAAGCATCTCGGATACATCCTGTGCTACCACGTAAGCATCTCAGATACATCCTGTGCTTCCATGTAAGCATCTCAGATACATCCTGTTCTACCATGTAAGCATCTCAGATACATCCTGTGCTACCACATAAGCATCTCAGATACATCCTGTGCCACCACATAAGCATCTCAGATACATCCTGTGCTACCACGTAACCATCCCAGATACATCCTGTTCTACCACGTAACCATCCCAGATACATCCTGTTCTACCATGTAAGCATCTCAGATACATCCTGTGCCACCACATAAGCATCTCAGATACATCCTGTTCTACCACGTAACCATCCCAGATACATCCTGTTGTATCATGTAAGCATCTCAGATACATCCTGTTCTACCATGTAAGCATCTCAGATACATCCTGTGCTACCACATAACCATCCCAGATACATCCTGTTCTACCACGTAACCATCCCAGATACATCCTGTTCTACCATGTAAGCATCTCAGATACATCCTGTGCCACCACTGGTGATACCATGTAACATCACTGCCAATAATATGGGATTAGTCACACTGAAAGCCATATTCCTGGGACCAAATTCCCTTTCGTATAGAGTCAGGGCGCAGTGACCGATGTTGAGTTCTGTAGTCCCTTAGTCAGTTCTTCACCGTGACATGCATATCTGGATCCAACATAGAGAGACATCGTATAAGGTGGATTGTGATAATTTAATACAACTACCTTTCCCCACCCATACAAATACTGGATAAAAGTTTGTACACCCCTGTGCATGCAGTGGTTTCTTTTACTTTTATTGGAATGTGCACTTTGTAGAATCAGACTAAAGGCAGCAAAACCTTGAAAAATACATATGGAAACAAGAAATAAAGAAACACGTGAAGTTAAGCGGAATATGTGCTGTGCTTGAGATTCCTTACATGCTCCCGTTACTGTGATGACCTCTTTACCACCTGGAACAGCTCTAACCGCCATGATGGAGTCCCCAGAGATGCTGAGCGCTTGTCAGCTGCTTTGCATTCACTCTGCATTCAGATGATCCCAGACCATCTCCATTGGGTTGAGTTCAGTGGCTATGGTGGTCATGTCATCTGATGTAGCCGCCATCCCTCTCTTTCACAGTCCATACAAATCTCTTCTTGTTTGTGGACCTCAGTAGTGGCTTCTTCTTGTTTGTCGATCATAGTAGTGGACAATTTGACCACAACGGGAGGCTTGTCAGTCTCCTATGCTGCCCCCACCATGCCTCACTGTGGGGATGATGATCTTCTGATGATGCGTGGTGTTGAATTTCTGCTGCTCCTTTAATGTTGCTGTCGGTCTCTTACCAGACTCACGGAACAATTTTGTTCTTATCTTTTCATCAAATGTTAACAGACGTCAAGTTCTAGTTAATGTCAGTGTTGTGCCAAATTCCAGCTCTTTCACAATGACGTCCAGTGTCCATGGTAGACGTGTTTCTGTCCCTTCTCCTGACAACTTTCCACACTGAGATCCTTTGCTGTGTTGTCAGCTGTTTAAAGGAAAATCGTCCAAGAGCAGCGACACTTTCTCTGGGGTCGATCAGAATCGCTGGAAATGACGGCGGCCGAGCGCTGACTACTGTGCAACATGGGGGAAATGTGATCGGCTGATGCTGAGCACAACCACAGGCCGGTTATAGGAGGGTGTGCAAACTTATACAACCGCATTATTGTAGTTTTGTAATTTTTCCTTTCTCCTTAAATTTGTTCCTCAACGGATTTGTACAGATTATGGGTAACATTAAAGATGGAAAAAGTTCTGAAAGTATTCTTCTTGGTAGGGTTAGTTGCATAATAAAAACCTGGCATTATATCCAGGCGTGACGACTTTCATATGTGCAGTGTATATACACTCGCTGCATAAATAGTCTAGACTGCTGCTACCTCCAGTACAATGTATCCTCAAATCCTTCCCGGTCTGTAGCCCAATATTATCGCCAAATATTGGCTACGTAGTGACGGGGTTAGCGGCAGTTTCTGATAGTGCGGGAAGGGTGCACTCTTGGCATCAGCCCTCTCCTCCTCTCACAGCTTGCAGTTTTAGGCTGTGTTCACATTCACACATGAGGCGCAGTATGTAGGAACTTCTGTAGGAATCCCCGAAAATAATTTATACCGACAGGAACCCGACAGACGCACT